>WEIU01000036.1:407202-464241 GCA_013389925.1 Aegithalos caudatus | reverse complement strand
CGCCGGTGCCCTCAGCCGGCCGCTCTCGGACCCCCGGCAGCGCCCCCCGGGAGCGAAGCGGGGCCGGGCTCTCCTCAGCCCGCCAGGGCGGGGCTTGTTCGTCGTCCCCGATCCTGGCGAAGAGGCCCTTGCGTGTTACCATGGCCGAGGGGGCCCCGGCGGCCCCGGCGTGCTTCAGCGAGGATGATTTTTACTGCCCGGTGTGCCAGGAGGTGTTCAAAACGCCCGTGAGGACCGCCAACTGCCAGCACGTGTGGGTATCCCGACCCCCCGCCCCTTCCCAAGCCTTTTCCTCGCCGCCTACGGCTCTCCGCCTTGTGCTCCTCGGCTCCCCCCCGCTCCCGGCGCACGGACCCTCGGCCTGGAGCCGCTGGCGGTGAGGATGCGAGCCCAGTGCTGCCCCAGCCTCCCCTCGCCTCTTTCTTTTGTAGCCGCCGAGGACCGGTCATTGAGGAGAAGCGCCCCCGCCACCGCCCGGGTGTCGGTCGGCGGTGGGGGAGTTTCGCTGGGCTGTCTGAGCTAACTCGCGGTTTTTAACTTCATGGTTTTCCCCGTTCCTTTTCGAACAAGGACGGTAGTGTGAGTTGTTCTCTCTTTTCAGCTCATCTATTCAGCATTTTTTTTTCCAGAGGGACGTTTGATTACAACGTACTACTTTGTAGAAAAGCAAAATAGCTTTGGCAGCTGGTGCGTAAGGAAAGAGAGCTGCAAAAGCTGGTGAGCTGAGGTCTCTGGAAACGCTTGCTGAATGAAGCTTTGCAGTGGTTTTGGCTCTGCTTAAGCACAATAAACAGGAGTTACTTTGATAAGATTGTCCAAAATCACGTGCTTGCTGCACCATTTAATATCTCATTAGTGATCAATCTGATGTGCAGCTCGGTAATGCTAGTCAATAAATAAAGAGTTTTACCTAGAGTGCATTGCCAAGCTCCCCTGATTTCCATATGCATCATCGTAAGCACTTCCATATTCTTTTAAATATCAAACTTTGTATGTGGTAAACTATTATTCTGATACTCCTCTGTTTTCTTTTCCCCATAACAATCATCCAGCTCTCTTCAAGGACAAAATACCTAACTCTATATTATGCTAACCTGTATTTGTGATAACTTTTCAATTTAGGTTTTGCAGGAAGTGCTTCTTGACAGCTATAAGAGAAAGTGGAACACATTGTCCTCTCTGCCGGGGGAGCGTGACTAAAAAAGAAAGAACGTATCCCAAAAGGGCTCTAGATGTTGAAAACAGTATGAAGAAAGCTTCTGGGGGCTGTAGATGCTGTAAGAAGCAGGTAGAGTAAAATTTTAAAAAAAGTTGAATAAATTTTGTGTGGTTTTGTCCAGACACGCCTTTACCGTGTGTCATTCTCATCTTGGAGCTGAAGAGCCTACAGCAGTTTGAACTTAGCTTGTGCATATACTGGGCATGCAGTGCCTGCTAGCTGTACCTAGCAGGTGTAAACTGAAAGAGCATTGGATTGTCAATAAAGGCATTTTAAGTGGAGTGCCAGTTTTTCCCTAAAAAGATGGAAAAAATGGATATAGCTGTAAAACTGGCAAAAGGAAAGTTAAGGAGCTGAACATGAAAATTGCAGATCTGTGGAAAACCTCAGAAACTCTCAGTATGGAAACGCAACTGCTTTGAGCTGCCATAAAATTTAATTTAAAACCAAAAAAAAAAAAGTGAGTTGATTAGTTGCGGTGCCCACATGATCAATCATATGTAATTTCCTCCTTCACCATCAGTCCTTTTACATTCCTTTCATTTCCTTTCTAAAGGGATCATTATTTGTAGAACACTGGGTAAAATCTTGGCCCTCACTGAAACCAAGAGTAATGTCTCTTGATATAAACAGATTCAGGATTTCAGCCACGCTTTTTGTTTATAACAAAATGCATCAAATCCCAGGTAGTCTTTACATTGGTTTCATTTCACTTGGGACTTCTGACAATGTGAAGATCAGCACTAATGGCATCCTCAGCTGCTTGCATTGTTCTACATGATTCATTGGGATGAAAAGTGGGAAGAAGAAACTGATAGCAAGTTGGTAAACTGGAAGGAAGAACAAACAATAACTTTAATGGAATTTAGGCACAGGCATGTGAGATATGATCTTGTTCAGCCTCTAGACCTGTGAGCACCTTCTGACAGTGCTGTTGGACCTGAAATTCAGATTTAAGGCATGTCCAACACAGCTGTCTTCTGAACCATCTTAGCAACTCATTCTCTTAATTTGAATTAAAGGTCAGTAAGCAGCCTTAAGTTGGTGATCATTCACCTATTATTTTCCTTCCCCTGCCAATGAGTAAAGGAACATGCCTAATGAAAAAGGAAAATGTTCCTCTGCGTGAAGTAACAGCAGGCAGAGAAGACTGAAGGAGCAGTGGTGGTTCTTAATTCCTCACAGCCACTCTCTGTTATAGCTCATCACCTATTGATCCTGGATCTGGGAGGTGTAGTTCCAGTGACTTTGTTTCAGTTAGATGGGGTGTTTACTTGTGTCTTTTATCCGTGAGAGAGCTCTCAGATGTCCAGCAGCTTGAGTGGCAATGTTCTCCAATCTCACAGAGTTACACTGGCTCTGAGGAGAGAGCAATCGGAGGTGTCCTGTTGGTGAAGAAAGTGTTCATGCTCAGAAGGGAGACACAAGTTCTGGTTTCTGCTGCAGATGAGGTCTAAATAATTCCTGCATGCATTGCTTTCTGTTGGCAGAATTATCTCTTCCTTCTGTCTGTCCCTGGACTGTTTAGTATGTTTTCAGTAATTTGCCATTTTATTTTCAGGTTAGATTTTCATGGATGAGACAGCATTATAAAACGTGTAAGAAGTATCAGGATGAATATGGTGTTTCTTCAATTATTCCAAACTTACAGATTTCCCAAGATGCAACAGGGAACAGGTAATCAGGGTGTTCTATGTGTAGTGCATCTTCTTTCCCCATGCCCTCACCCTACGGAAAGTATTTTTTTTTTCCAGGGCATTCCTTCTTTTTACATTAATTATCCATATTTTGTGCTTCAAAATAGGAGTTTTTCCAGGTCTTTTTCTCTACTCTTAGCCGACAGAAGAAAACCTTTCTGCTTGATGGCTTTGAAATGACTCCTAGAGACTCTCCTAAAAACTACTTAATATTTCTAGCTTGCTTTCGTTGCCTTGACAGCATTTGAGCAGCTTACTTTGTAATATATTTCATAATATTTACCTCTGGAGAAGTTCCTGTCTATTTTTATTCCCCCTCCCCTTTCCTAAGTTTGTTTTAGTGGGTATCCTGTTTCAAAATATTACTGTGCAAGCTTTTACTTTCTGATTGAATTTATTTTGAACAGATCTCTTATGAAATATATAAGGAACTCCAGTATGTTACACACCATAAAATCAAATGACACTTGCCATTTGTTTTCAGGCAGTAAAGCTAATCTTTTTTTTCATATATTCTCACTGATGGTAGGGGTTGGGGGTTTTTGGTTAGTTTTGAAAAGCTTTGTATTTTTCGTTTCACAGAGCTTTATTTTATATATATATCCTATCCTTTTTTTTTTTTTTTTTCCATTGATTTTCTATTTTTAGCAGTCTGAACTTCTCTGTTTGGTTTTCAATCCATCAGTCTATTGGAAGTTGAGGCTGTTACTGGAACTAGCTGTAGCAATGTTTCACTGAAGTGTCTGCGTATTCTGATATCACTATTTATGCAGTTTGCCACAGTAGAATACATGTGATTATAATATCACAGAAGTGTAAAAAGATTTACCATTACCATATTTGGGACTGTAAATATTCATATTCTCAGTATGTCTGTATAGTTTCTTCAGGCTCAGCTAGAGGTATATATATGGTAAAATTTACTCTCTAAAATGTTCTTCTGCTTTACTCTTCCTTTTGGAGAAAAGTTTATTTTGTGCTCAGCATATGAAACTTACCTTGTTGTAGTTAAAAGTTACAAATTATTTGTGTGAATACATGGCAGTTAAAGGCCTATTTACACCTTCCTAAGTAAAAAAAACTTAGGCAGTCCTGCCTGTCTTACATTCATATAGTTCATAGTGTGTTTTGAGCTACTTGGCTGTCACCTGCATTGCCAATCCTGTGCCTAAATGTTGTGTTGTATACCATTTTCCTGTAAAATTGCATACTATGCCACCAAGCATCACCATGATAATTAAATTATCCGGAGAGGTCCCAGTTGACTGGAAATGAGAAACGTAATGCCCATATACCTGAAGGATCAGAAGGATGATCCAGGGAATTACAGACCTGTCAGACTGACCTGAGTGTATTGGGGAAGATCATGGAGCAAATCATCCTGAGTGCCATCACATGGCTTGTGCAGCACTACCAGGAATCAGGCCCAGCCAGCGTGGGTTTACAAAAGTCAGGTCCTGGTTAACTAATCTGTACTCTTTCTATGACAAAGTGACCTGTAGGTAGATGAGGGAGTGTCTGTGGATGCTGTCTATCTAGAATTCAGGAAAACATTTGGCATTGTCCCACTATACTCTTATGGAGAAGTTGTCAGCTTATGGCTTGGGCAGGTGTGCTCTGTACTGGGTGAAAAAACTGGATGGCCAGGCCCAGAGAGAGGTGGTGAATGTAGTTACATCCAGCTGGCCCTTGGTCACCAGTGGTGTTCCCAGGGTTCAGTTTGGAGCCACTCCTATTTAACAACATTTATTGATGATTTGCATGAGGGGATTGAGTACTCCCTCAGTGAGTTTGCAGATGACACCAAGCTGGGTGGGAGTGTTGATCTGCTGGAGGGCAGGAAGGCTCTGCAGAGGGATCTGGCCAGGCTGGATCAATGGACTGAGGCCAGTGGTGTGAGGTTCCACAAGGCCAGGTGCTGAATCCTGCACTTTGGTCACAACAACCCCAGGCAGCACCACAGGGTGAGGGGAAGAGTGGCTGGAAAGTGACCCAATGGAGAAGGAACTGGGTTGTTGGTCGACAGCCAACTGGACATGAGCCAGCTGTGCCCAGGTGGCCAAGAAGGCCAGTGGCATCCTGGCCTGTGTCAGCAGTAGTGTGGCCAGCAGGACCTTTACTCAGCACCAGTCAGGCCACGCTTCTAATTCTGTATTCAGTTCTGGGTCTTTGAATCCAGGAAGAACATTGAGATGCTGGAGCAAGTTCAGAGAAGGGCAGTGGAGCTGGTGAAGGGTCTTGAGCAGAAGTCCTGTGGTGAGCAGCTGAGGTAGCTGGGGTTGTTTATCCTGGAGAAAAGGAGGCTCAGGGAAGACCTCATTGCTGCAGTTACTTGAGAGGAGGTCGTAGTGAAGTGAGGGTCAGTTTCTTCTGCCATGTCTTGAAGTGAAAGAAGGAGGTGAAATAGCCTTAAGTTGCACCAGGGGGGCTTCAGATTAGATGGTAGAAACTTTCTTTTTACTGAGAGCCTGGTCAAGCATGAGAATAAATTGCCCAGGGCGGTGGTGGAGTCAGTGTCCCTAGAGGTGTTTCAAGAGCTATCTGGATGTGGCACTTGGGGATATGATTTAGGGGTGATTATGGTGGTGCTGGTTGACAGTTGGACAGATGATCTTGAAGGTTTCTTTCAGCCTTGGTGGTTCTGATACTGAGACATACCTTGATCCAAACAAAAAATTGTGAGGGTTAGGATATGTGCCATTGTATGTTGCCTTGAAATTCATGGGACTTAATACATATATTCCCCCACACCTCTGTTACTGTTGAATTTTTAAAGTGTTGATAGTTGAGTAAAATAATCTCAAGTTTCATTTTTTTTTCCCCTTCATTTAAAGTAGCAGGAGTGATGCGATACCTGATGCTGGCGAGATGGCTAATAATCAAATACTTCAAGGAGAAACAAGGTAGGTTGCTTACTTGTCTATAGTTGTTACTAAAATACATTCTGATAGTCACACTGCAAACTTCTGCTAATGCAAAAGCCAAACCACAAAAAATGCACACAAAAACATTGTATTTATAGAATCCTGTAGTTTCTTGTACACTTGTATCTATTTGTTAGAATTTAGGTCTTTTAGTACTTTCCTGAAGGATGCACAAAGAGGTGTTACAAGAAAGCAAATTCAGGGTGCAGCTGCAGCAGGAACATGTTTCTGTTGGGCACGAAATGAAGAGCTTGACTCCAGGTAAAAGAAAGATCAGAAAGGCTTTATTTACAATTTTGCACAGCTCTGTTATAACATGCTGCACTAAGGAACAGAATAATTGGTCAGTAAAGACAGCACTTCTCTTCATTGGTTAAATAATACAAACAACACCTGTGAGAGGGTTGTATGAGAAATGTAGCTGTGTTATGAGAAGATAGACTTATTTACATTCACTGTCATTGAGAGGAATGAGTTCTCTCAAGGGAAGAAGAAATCAGCCACTAACAGGTTGAAAACTCCCCAGACTCAGAAAATCAGACCCACAGGAACAAAAGAAGCCCAAGTCTCGGAAGAGTGCATTTAGGCATACCAATTGTAAATGTACTTCAAAACTGCAATTTGGTAGTAGCACTAGGACTCATTTAGATCTAATATGTCAACGGGGGTGTGGGGTTTTTTTTGTTGTTATCAAAGCAAGGGAAAACAATAGCTCCATTTGTATGCTTTCTTAATACTACTTCTGAAACTCTCTTTTCTGTTTAATACTGTTGTATTTCTGTTTACAGTGGACACCCAACCTTCAAATGCCCCCTGTGTCAGGAAGCCAATTTTACCAGACAGCGCTTGCTGGATCACTGTAATAACAGACACCCTTATCACATCGCTCCTGTGGTAAGTAGAGTTGCTTATGTATGTTTCTTAAGCTACTTTCATTGTAATTATGTGGAGAACTTCAAATGTGCAGTCGCTACTCTGTATCTGTAACAATCACTGTGGTTGGAGGAAGACAGACAATATACTTCATGCAGGGCATTTAAATTGAGGAGTGACTTTGATGTGAAAATGTTTCATGTCCAGCCTGCTGGTTATAAGGGATTTCTGACTTAGCTGTCTCATTTATCTTGATGTGAAACAGGCTCAGTTTTTGAGCCTGATGCTTAACTCTTTATTTAGTAGTTTAGGTATGTTTCTACAGAAGCCCATTTGTAGCATAACTACTGTTTCACGTGAAACCTGCAGTTACTTGAAAAGTAATGCAAGGCAACCAAAGGATCTGAAAGAGAAAAATCTGTTTGGTTTTCTAGTATTTTCATCTGTACAGGGTGTGGGTTTTTTTTGGGGGGGGCTTACTTAATCAATTGTGTGAAAAATCTCCCAAACATTAAGTAGGATGCAGTAGTCACTTTCTTTTCTAAATTAACTCAGACAGATATGATAATCTTCTACTGCTAAGAGAAACACTTTAGAAATCGACCAAGGTGAAATGTAGCTTTTGAATGTTACACAATTGAGAAAAGCACATTTAGCAGTATGATTTGATGTTAATGTCTTACTGTATTTTGGTAGTGGATGAGCAATAGACTAGTTATTCCTGTAGAACATGTCTTTAATGCATTCTGTATTGCCAATAACTGTTTTTTTCATTCTGTCTCTTCCCTTCCCCTTCCAAATTCAGATCTGTCCTATTTGTGTATCTCTTCCTTGGGCGGATACTAACCTGGTTACTAGAAATCTTGTTAGCCATCTAAATCTAAGACACCAGTTTGACTACGGAGAATTTGTGGTAAGCTTTTTCTTCTTTGATGCTTGGAGGAATAAGTGATAACTTTTTTTCTAAAAATCTAATTGCCAAATAAAAATTTTGTATCTAATATGTTCTCTGGACATGCTGTGTTCTGTATGGAACTCAGAAGCAGACATGTCTGTTCTTAAACTTCATTATCAACATGAAATGCTGTTGGTGTTGTCAACCGTTAAACTGCTCCAAGCTGATGAGTAAAGTCTTTGGCTTAGTGTTCTCAATCTGAACTATTTATTGCTTTGACTCTGTTTATCAGAACAGTCTATTACTGCTGTTTTTGAGGGAAATAAGATAGATGCTACTCTGTTTTATGGACATTATTGACCTTTTAGTGTGGAAATTATGAAATTCTCAGGACTCAAATGTGCAGCTTGACTAGCTGGTATTGGTGCTACAACCATTCTTTTCCTGTATGTTGTGTGAGAGACTGAAAAAGAGGTGTCATTTAATCAATGTTTAGGTTGCCTCATTTCAGTTCTCTTTGGGTAAATTACCTTGAAGTAGATGCAGAACTATATATACAGATGTAGTCAGTGGCTGATTCATAAGTCAAGCCAACCATTTGGGTTCTGCATGTGGCATCAGAGGGTGAAGAGTTTGTGGCTTTTTCTACAGCTTTTGACAGGCTTTGAGGGGTGCAACAGGTACAGTATTTGAATCATAGGCAACCTCACTCGGGATGGCAAAGATGATGTATCTTTTCCTTTGAGTTGAGTGAGCTGTGATAAAGGCCTGAAGAGCTAGGGTTTGACAGGGGGGACTGGCCTCTTCACCACGAATGCAGGTTTGATGACCTAAAACTGGTGATGGGAATTGTGATTTGAGGAAACTGCCAGAATTGCACTTAGAAGATACATTACTCTGGCATATTAAGAACCTGAAGATTATTTCTGCAAAAATAGCAGAGTTTCTGTGTTCTGTGTTTGCTTTCTCATTTTAAGCAGTGTATTCTCAACAATCTATGATTACTGTTGTCTGGGGATCCCATTTCGATTTTATTAATGGAGGATGTTATGGCTGGTTAGAAGCCCTGTCAGAAGATTTGCGTGACACAATCAGCTTTCCTGAGCTGGCTGTTCCATAATATAGTTGAGCCAGGGAGAGGAGATGGATCCTTCTGCTTAATGAGCCTTGTCCCACTCAAGTGATTCTTCTCCTGTCTCACGTGTCTCTTGGAACTTGGTTCAATAAAAGATTCTGTTCAATATAATCATTGATCTTGTAGCATAAAGTTAAAGAGTCTTTGTCTAGGTGCCATTTCCTATGTAAAAACATAGCAGATGAATGATTAAACTAATGACTATGCTACATCTTGAGTATTTGTCCATTTTGATGATGTTTTCATTTTGTTTAGAATCTTCAGCTTGATGAAGAAGCCCAATACCAAAA
Source organism: Aegithalos caudatus (assembly GCA_013389925.1). Lineage (NCBI taxonomy): Eukaryota > Metazoa > Chordata > Aves > Passeriformes > Aegithalidae > Aegithalos > Aegithalos caudatus. The sequence goes on along the minus strand of WEIU01000036.1, from coordinate 455,208 downwards.
TGCAGTTCAAGAATCCTGTCATGTGAACTTTTAAAGTAGAGCCCCTTTCATCTTCATACTGATTATCTGAGAGAAAAATAACTTTATTCTATTGGTGATCCAAAGGGTATATTAATAAAAATGTTGTTCAGTAACCACTTTTTGGGCTAAGCTTCTTTTCATACTCATAAGGATTTATGATAAATGATTTTGCTGAAACTCAAGCTTGACATCTTGACTGAGTTCTGCCCCTGTGGAATTAGGGACATTTTTGGAACTTCTCACTCTTTTCTTGATTTTCTCTAACATTTACTACTCTGTTAATTACATGTTCATATGATTAACGTAGAATGTTCTAATTTACCAAAACCAACTTTGAAATTATCTTTAGAAAGACATGCAATGATGCTCTGTTGCACTGTTGGGTTTCTTCAAGTTCAGCTGTCTTCTAAGGTATCCTATGAGGTGATAATTTATTTTTTTTCCTCTTCCTGCCAAGGACAGGCATTTGTCCTGTCAGGGAACTAATTTTATTTTGATGTTGTGATTTGTTTTTTACTATTCCTATGTGACTGAAAATAATAACAGCTTAAAATATTTCTTTTCTATAGATCAGCAATGCAGAGCAGGGCTTTTTTCACCTTTCATTGAGAAAGAATGATGCCATTGCCTAGGAATAACTAAATTTATTTTTTCCTCTTTGGGAATAACTAAAATAGGATGCTTGCTTACTAATGTGATGGATGAGGAGTATTCTCTGTACTCCCAACTCCTAAGGAAAATTACAGATTTTCTGAGCAATTCAGGATGACATGCAAGAGGCATATTTTTTTTGGCCTATGTCTGTGATCAGATGTTGCTGGAGCTTTTTAAGAACTTCTGGTTTTGCATTTGGAATGGAAGCTTTGGTCTGTCATGTCTTTCATAGAAGGTTGTGTGGCTAAATAACTAAACTGGCTTCACATCTACCAAAACTCTTTTATTTTCGTAAAGCTGTTTAAAACTTGTACATCTCCTGTATCCAAAGGCTTCAAAAAACAGTTGAGAAAAAAAACAACAACTTACTCTAAAATAGTTACCAACATATTTTAAGAGTTTCTGTTCTAGATTTCCACCTTCTCAGCAAAGAACATCATTAAAATTGGAGAAAATAGTAATAATGCTATTTTGAATTTAAATGGAAAAGCCATTAGTAAAAACTTTAATATCTGTTATATAATACCAAAGGGGAGAGAAGGGGAAAGAAGGCTGCACAGTATATATTTTGGAGTTTTAAATATAGAGTGTTCTGAACATGCACCTGTTAGGACTGATTGCATTCTGTGTTTCCATCACCCATTGTCAAGCTATTGTTATTAATGAGCATTGCATATGTGTTGGAAAACATCCCCAGTAATTTTCTTAGTCTAGATGGTGATATATGTGTAGTAATATCAGTTGTGCAGCCAAAGTATGGTCTGTTTCTTGTGCCTGCCCTGCCTCCCAGTTCCTTTCCAAACAGAGGTTTTGATTATTCTTTAAATGCTGAGATACTTCATATTCCAAAACTGGTAAGGTTGAAATGCCTCATTTTGCAATGTAATGTGTTTCAGAACTGAAAGTTCTAATGTATTGAGTGTTGGAACTAACCCGCTATACACTTGACTTTCCTATCTTAATTTTTTTATGAGTGTAAAACATTACTGAAGGCATTGTTGGCTAAAATTCAGAGCAAGTTGTCTATTTCAGAAATAGCTGTCTATTTCAAAAACCTTGTCTGAATGTTACATCCTTTATATAATGACATTTTTTGCATTTTGTTACTGTCTCACTACAGTATTTTGACAGCAGACCACACTTGGAACTTGTATTCCAGTTTCCCTATTTGCCCCCATACACGTCTGTGTATTCTCACTTGTCTGTCAGCTCTAGTGCAACCACATACTGATTTGGAGTGGTTCACTGAGCCAACAGAAAAAAAATTAGATTTTTCCTGTTGCTCTGTAAAGCCAACTATGAAACAGTGCCCTTATACAGAAAAGAACATCAAGCTACCTGATGCTGAAGATCTACCTTTTTAAAATAAAAACACATACTATGGTGATTTATTACTGCATACATTTCCTAAGGAGTTTAACAGTTACATGTAAGTTTAGTTAACTTTTTTAGATTCAATAAAATGTTTCTATCATCTGGCAATAAATGCCTACAGCCAATACAGATTCTGAATGCCTCATGGACACTGGAACTAGTTATTTCTATTACTTGAATATATCTTGGGAATTGCAAGTGAAATGACATCTGTTTTAAAACTCTGGGAAACACTTTTTTCTATAGCAATAATTAGTTGTCACTTGATGCATAGTTGCTGAGTATTTTAGTCTCAAAATATTTAAATGTTGAGAGACTTGAATACACATTTTAAAGCAACTAATGTGTATTAAAGCAATACAAAAATACATTTCAAAATGTTTATCCTCTTTATTTAAAATCTGTATTGGCAGGTGCTGCGTTGCTTAAGATTTTTTTACCTTTAATATTAAGAGATTGCAGATTGCATCCAATAAATTCACTAGGTGAGCGTTTAATGAAAATTAAACTATTTGAATATGTTGCTGCTGGTCATGATCTTTCTCACTGAAACTCAGACGTGCAAAAAGCTGTGTATTTGTGATGGGTGATGCCCAGAACATGAAGTCTTTGCTAGGAGATTGCTTCTTAACAATGTTTTCATGTTGACGTTGCATTATGTATGGTTTCAATATGTTTGAATTGTACCTTCTGAGTTTTTTCCTATTAAAGTTTTTTATTTTCTATTTGTCTTTTTGTTGCATAATAAAGATGATCAGTTCCCTTGGTGCTACTTCTTCCTTTTCAGATGCTTTCAAAAACTTAAAAATGTGATCAGTGGTACACACATTGAGTTATTGGAATGGTGTGTATGCCACTGGAATGATGAGATGTGACTGGTGATGCGTCTGTGAGCTGACAAGTTACCTTTTGTCATACCTTGGGCATTTCCAGCAAGCAGAAGAGATTATAGGTTGGCCCAAATCTATGTTGTGCATCTTTTCTTGCTTTCATGTTTATTTCTGTCCCATGTAATGTTGATAGAGAAATAGCATCCTAAAAGGAGAAGGAAAGAGGTATGTAACACTTGGGGTCATTAACAAACCTGGTTATTTAAAGGTAGGTTTTCTGAGAAGATTTAATGCTTTTCATAAGAAAGAATTGCCAGTAAATTTGGGCTAGTTGCAAGTTTTAACCAGCAAGGTGGCAGCTAGATGATTTATTCTGCCCTTTGTTCTTGTGCTGAAAAAAAGTTGTGCTTGAAAAAAAAATTTCTTGTGCTTTTGCATTCTAAGGACACACAGATGGTAATACAGTAATAAAATTGACTTAATGTGTTACTTTAAATGACAGAAATGTAACAAAATTATGTAAATTTCCTTTTTGATAATTTATTCTTTCCCCATAGAATCTAATTTTCTGATCTCTAAGTAAACCACTGATTCTTCTGAATCTGTTTATTAGCCCTTTGTTAGAGATTTGATTTGATTTTATTACAGTAATTCATATTTCATTACTTAGGGAGAATGCATGTGATGTGTTTAATTCTCTTTGGCAGTATCTTGGTCATAGGATACTTGAACTCTGTAAAACTGCCCTTTGTTCTCCAGTCTTAAGCCAGGCCCTCGTTCCCAGGGAGAGGGGGATTTTTGTGCACCCAGTTCATCTTCTGACAGGTAGTCAGCACTAGGAGGCTTTGTGTGTTTGGCAAACATTCCTGCATCCCTCTTTTTTAGATTAGACTTCTGAGTCTGGTGAGTGTCTGTGATGATTCTGCTATAAAAGAGTGAATAGTGTATTTTTTATATCTTTTGTTTTATGCAGAAACAGACACACCAATTCATGAACTGTTAGGGGATGGGACAGTGTTTAGTATGTGTGGTAAAGTGCACATTTATGGAATGGCTGCAGAACCTAGCATTCAAGGCTGCCTTACTGCAAGACAGAAGAGCTACAAGAATATCTGACAAAGGCATCTTCAGGTTTCTTTTAGAATTTGAGAAACAAGCAATGAAAGGGCACAAAAACTACATAGTCTGTTCTCCATACAGTGTACGTTTGCTCCAGAAATCAGGTTTCTTTTGTTTTCTATTGTGGCTGTATTTGAAAACACAGGAGACAAAATTCAGGGAGTCTGCAATGAGAAGTCATTTCAATAATGTTAAAACTTCTACTTCCCAGGGAATTGCCAGCCTTACTACGGTCAAATCATGAGGTTTTTTGGCTCATGAGTGGAGTAGGTCTGTACTGTTTCTTACATTTCTCAAACTAGGTCTGCTTTGGGAAGGACCAGTTTTCACCTCTTCATTTTCCAGCTCTATCCAGCCTTATTTCATCTGTAACATTTTTGTGGACATGATCAGGAAAGAGCTAAGAAAGCAAATTTTACATTTATTGCCTCACTATGACTCACACTGTTGGGAAATTGAGGGCAAGGAGGGAGGGAGGAGTCATCACTGCTGCATTCTATGATATTTTTAATAGATTAAATAGATTTAATTCTCTTTCAAATCTGTGCCTTAAAGGACTCTGTATACATTTAGAGGCATTCCTGAGTTCTGTGAAGCTGTAGGTTATTTCCCAGGGCTTAGAGACAGAATACTCTTTTTACGAACTTGCTTAATCTTATGGGGATGTGTAGTCACTGCGAAAAGTGCTTCTCACTATTTGTGTTCTTTCTCTACTGTTGTGTTTCTGTCACTCATTTTTTCATTGAATGGCTTGGGTTAGAATGCACCTTAAAGATAATCCCATTCCAACCGCCTGCCTGCCGTGGGCAGGGGCACCTTCCACCAGACCAGGTTACTCAAAGCCCCATCCAGCCTGGCCTTGAACACTTCCAGGGTTGGGGCATCTACAGCTTTCTTGGGTAACCTGTTCCAGTATCTCACCACCTGTTTTCCTTTGTGTGCATTTCCCTACAGCAGTTCTCATAAATAAACACTACCCATCTCCCTCCCACTCCCTATTCTCTCTTTTAAAGTAGTCAGCAATTAAATTGCAACGATTATATTACTTGGCTACTAATTATTGTTTCATATTCTGTGTGTTTTATAAGCTCCTCTGGCTGTGCTCTTAATATGGGGCTGCTGTTGGCCGCAGGGGTAAATAGAGTAACTAAGAAGTTCAGCACCAATAATTTCCAGATTTCTCCAGATATGTTTACTTCTATGACTAGGGGAGTTTATGTTTTTCAGAATATGTTTGCACTTGGAAGGATCTGAAAGTCTTAGCAGATAGATTTTATTGCCTTAAATACATTTTAAGGCATTTATTTTGTTGTTTTCTGTAGGGGGAGGATCTGGTTTAGCATTGGAGAGATTAGGAAAATCAAGGCTGAAAATCAAAAACTTTTTACAAAGGCCAGTTCTTTGATGATAATAACAGCTTTTTTTTGCCTGGAAAACCTTGTGTCAGGTTCTTTGGTTTTGCAGGTATGGACTGAAGAGTGGGGTTTTTTTCCTCCAGGGTAACTGCTGTGGCCCTACTGCCATAGAAGGTGAGATTCATGTGCCGCCTTAGTTGTGAGACTGATCAAACTTCAGTAGTTTCTTCTGATTTTTTTTTTTTGTTGTTGTTGTCTTTCATAATTCAAACCACCAGAGGGCACTGAATATTTTTGGGTACTCTCTAAATAAGTACTTAAGGGTGATAATTCAATAAGTTGTCGTACTCTGAAACACTATTAGATACAGAACTTGTCTCCTGATATTTCATAAAATGCCATAAATATTTTCTGGATTTTGGGGGGTTTAAGAGACTGGTTGGGGTCATTCCATTCTACAGAAATAATACTTGCAACTAAAATCTTGAAATCACAGATTTATGCACGTTGCTTTATCATCTGTGGCAAGTAAGCGGTGTTGCCCCCTGGACTCCACTCTGGGAAGAATGGCGTGCTCCCCTGTTCGCGAGTGAACGCTAAATGTGACGCACTCTTGCAAACGCCGCGTACTTGCAAGACCTCTCCTTGCCCAAGGGCGTTCTCCAGAGGCTTCTCGAGCACGGGCGCTGTAGTGCAGGCAGGAGGCACACGGGGGCAGCTGGGGACTGATGCATTCTGTGACAGTGACAAGGGGTTAGTGCTCCTTTCTGCCTTCCCGCTTTGTGAGCCTGCACACCTATCATCGCCCTCGCAAATTGCGTCTGCCGCGGCGGTGTCAGGTGTGCCAAGTGCCCCGTCCAGGTGTGCTGCATTTATCCCTTCTTAGCATTCACAGTAGTCTGGGGTTGGGACAGCCCTCTGGTATGAGGAATTGTACCGGCTAAGGCTTATGTTGCCGCATCTGAGAGAGAATGAAGTCTCCCTGGAGTGTGCTTCTGCAGTGGCACGATAGCGGCCAGCCACAGCCACTTTAGTAGCTGCTGATCAGTGACAGTTCGTTTCACACCGTAATCTGATTCATATTTAGCGTGAAATGTGTTTGTGTAAAAACATGTCAGACATGATTCAGCACTCTGGGCGGGGGAGGGAGGTGTAATCCCGTATGAGTAGTTATTTAATTTATAAAATACTGTTTTCTTACACATACAAAAAAATATGATGGTTTAAGGTGTGACTGAAGTGGCGATGGGCAGGAAGGTGTGCAATGTTATACCCAAGTTTCTGCCGTTTGCTTTTTAACCTTGCTTTTTAATTTACCTGAAGCTAAGCAGTGCAAGGAAGCTGAAGGACTGCTTCATTTTCTCGAAAAACTCTTCATGAAAGCAAACATACTTTGTTTGCTCCTCTGCAAGCAGTTGGAATACTTGTATCTGGTGTAATCTTCACTTCTTTACATTACATCCCACATGACACTTGCTAGGTTTGTAAACACTGGACCTTCCTAACTTTAAATATTTAGGTGTTCAACTTGTAACGCTCTGGGTTTGATCAAGGGTCTTGATCAAGGATCTTGCAGGTTTATCTGAGAACTCTTATCTTCATTGCTGCTTTTGCCTCATCAGCCAAGGAGATAACGCTGCAACAGTATCTCTGTTTGGGAGATTAACTGAAAAAGTGAACCTAATTTGTGCAAGATAGTGCAGGAAGCTTGAGACAGGGCAAGGGACAATCCACTTATCCGAGAGTAATAGACCATCTAAGTATCTTCCTGCTCTTTTCACATTTGAACTATAAGCACTGCTGTGAGTGGGATAATGTTGTGCAAACCAGCACTTTTTTTGTTGTGTAATAAATCCATATCACTTGAAGCTGACACTGAAACTTGGGATCGACAGGTTTCACCCAAATGTCAACGAGCAGTCATGAATCACTATTGTTTTCTGAGCAGTATACAGATGGCAAAATTACCAAAGCATCTCTGCTACCATACAGAAGATTAACAAAACTATTAAAATATGAAACTACCTACCAAAATTTCTAAAAAGTCCCTATATATATGGAGAAGATTTTGCAGAGCTCAGATTTTGCAGGTGTCTGTTATAGGTACTCAGGGCTCATTAGTAATTTTACTTGGGTTTATGGTTCTCTGTAGTTATCTGAAATAGCATTTTGCGATTAAGTTCCTTTGGCATTTAAAAGAGCATTCTTGCCCCCCTCCACTAATTTTTCCCAATCTCTCTGCCCCCATTATTGTCTCTTCCCAGATTATTACAAAGCTTTGTAGCTTTACAAAGAGTAGTAAAACAGGTGATACTTCCCGTCTGCATTGGATGACGCCTGATGAATGTTCCTTCTGCAGCAAGGCAGGGGAAAAGCACTGCAATATCTTTATTGTTGTGCTGTGGAAGAGCCCACACGCAACAGTGCCACCAGGAAGGCATGACATGATGCCTGTCCCAGGGAACACGCAGTCTGCTCTGGGATGCTCTCCATCTTTCTGGTGCTTGCTCAGCAGGAGATCCAGGAAGTCACTTGCAATAGATCTGCAGCAAGCTCGACAACAAGCTCTGATGCCTTTAATTTTCCTTGTTTCTCCTAGCAGCATAAGAGCATGAGAGTCTGGGGAAAGAAATGTAAATGACTGGCAAAAGCTCAGATTTTGCAGGTGTCTCTTATAGTTACTCAGGGCTCATTAGATATCTTAGCACTTGTAAAAGTTGTGAAACATGTTGAAGGCAAAGAATTGCAGGAAAGGAAAAAGCAATTGACCAGTTAAAGACCTGGTCCTTCTCTGCATTTAATGTTTTTATTTTTCTTCAGACTCAGAGCTTGCAATCAGACTGGTGGTCTGCTTGCAGATCAAAATGTTAATGGAAATAACATTCTTGAATTCCACAGGTCCCTGACTATGTCAAGAAAGGACATGCATTATTTTGGCTTTCATATGTTAAGGAAACTTCTCAGCCTGTCCATTCACAAGATTCTCAGGCATCTCAGTCTGCAGCTTGCAAGCTGAGCTACCTTGACTGGGTGCATGCCTCAACTTATATGCCCTGGTAACTGTGGAACAAAGACATAATCTAAGACTGCCATTCTTTTTGTTCTTCTGAAAATGCACACTGTCTATTCCAGTAAGTTGCACTACTCTTTATTAAGTCATCTCCAGTAATAGCTTTTGTGGGCCTCAGTCTTGGAGGTATGATATGGCTATATTCATCTGGTAAGAAAAATGCAAGGAGTCCTGTAGGAAAATTCTGAAGAAAAATAAGGGGTAGGTATATTGTCTGAACACAGAGAATAAGTCAGTAATAAGGCAAGATGTTTGTCATTGTAGAGAACATGGTCACAAAAGTAGATAAAGTCTGTTGAAAAGATCTTCCATGGTTAGACAGAAAAAAAGTCCTGAAGACTGCTCCTCTGTGAATTACTTTCTTCTCAAGTATTTAAAAAACCATTTTAGCTACTTACTGGGTGTCTCTGAATTTTCTGCCAAGAGCTTCTAACTTAAAAGTCCTGGTGTTCTGTTATTAGCATATTATTTATTTTTCCATTGCATCTTGTTTTATTTTACCAGATGACTGGTTGAGGTGTCAAAACTCTGAGTTTTTTAATGAAAAATCAGTATGTGTTAGCATATAACTTTCGTGCCTTCTCTCTTTGGTGTCACTATATGCCAATTCCCACACTTGCTAATATTTTCTTTAGGTAACTCACTTTTTAGCCAGTCCTGAAAGCATCAGTGATCATGACACAGAGGCTCATACAACTCTTCATCCCTCTAGATTCTATTGACAAAAATTTGGTATGAGCTCCTAGTAGTGGTTGATACATCTGAAGTGGGGATAGGGAACAGAGAGCAACTGTCGTGATTATTTCCATTTAAGGGGGAGCAGAAAAGCAGAGTGTTAGGCTTTCTTCCAACATCAAGTAGTAACACCAAAATTGTGCCATTTCTGTTGAGTTCACTATCTACAGAAAATGCTTGCAAGCTACTATTATAGAGAAAAAATGGACACAGTTTTTTAGTTTTGATCAGGAATGTATTTTTTAAGCAAGCATTATCATCATCATCATTCCTATTCACCATGCTTTTGCTCATGTCACAGAGTAGCTTTGGCATGTACAAATTTAATTATTTTGTATTGACACTAAGCCAGAATATGTTCTGCAGATCACTGCCTAATGCAGTCCAGTCGTTACCACTAATGTCCAGTCCTTGGGATCAAATCATAACCAGAGCTCTTGGAGATTTGTACAGCAAGGATGCCAGGTCCTTACCATTGGATGTTTCAATGTATGGATCTGTTCCAGTTGGTTTGAAGTAATGGTTACTGTGGACATGGCCAGTCTAACCCAGGGAGCCTTCAAAAGCACTACTATAATTGTGTCAGGAACCAAAGTTGTGTCTAAGGCCCTGCCATATTTGGTCCACTGTTGTGCACATTGACCAGATAATGAAGAAAAGGCAATGAAGAAAACCTTATTGTTTAACTGGTGGGAATTTGACCCTTAAGAGAAACAATGTATTTGGTTAATTGATGGGAACTTAACCTGTGAAAGAAGAACAATACACAATGGAGCTGTTGTTAACATGGAGTTGTGGCTGTTGTGGCCTCATCTCAAGCTCTGGCCAAGTGTGGGATGTCATCCTAAGTGGAAAAATTCCACTGCAAGAGGAGGAGATATGAGGTGTGGTCCTGGGCTGGAGGGGCTGAAAAGGACAAGATGCATGCCATGTCAATCCCTGAAGACTCCCTGAAGGTGCAGGGCCTGCCTGCTCCTCCCACCTGAGCACCATGCTCCATCTCCTTCTCGTGCTCAGCAGCATTTCAAAGAATCCAGGGGTTGGTATGTATTATTAGCTACTGCACCTAATAAAACCAAATCTTCATTGCAATCCCAGTTGGGTTTTGGGTTTTTTTGTGCACGGGCATTGTCCAGAACCCGTAACATTAATGGTGATGAGGATGGGATGCCCAGAGCACAAAAACTGATGCAAAGAAAGGACAGGCTTGGGCAGTGGGGCGTGCGGTTGCACCAAGTGACTGAAAGGCATAGCTGTACTGAGAGACACTGTTCCGTGTGTGTGTAGCATATGGGAGGTCAAGACTTAGGCTGGGTACCCAGCTGTGTGTGGGAACTTAGTAGTGTTTTTCTGTGTCCTAAGTGTAAGTACTGTCATGCACTTGTTGTTGCATGGTGTATTGTAAACATAGCTCAAGGACATTTCAGAGTCCATTAGGAAGAGCTCTTAGTCCCTTGCATTTGTGGTGTCTCCAGACAATACCACTAGAACAGAGTTATTGCCCTCACTATTTCTGTTGTCATTATCATATCCTTGTGTGAGTGCATTGGTAAAGATGTTTCATAAAAGGAGCCTCAGGTCATGACTCCATCAGTGGAGCAACCAGGTTGGACACCGGAACCATGGAGCACACTGTGGGACAAGCTAGAAACTTGTACACCTATTGAGCCCAATCCATGGAAGGCTAAAGATCTCATGGGAGTGTTGAAATATTGGAGAAAGTTTGTGCAAATTCCTCAAAAACGCTCTAAAAAGTGGCTTTTCATGCTGGATGCACAGCTGAATGTCTGTTATTTGCATACAAAGTTGAAGTTGAAAAAAATACAGAGCTCAAAAAACAGTCAAACAAGACAAGGACATAGAACAACTGAGGGCACATATAATGTTGCAAAGGCAAGTGTTTGTAGCTGCTGCTGCTGCACTGCAATCTGAGATCTCAGTAAATTAGGCCTATAAGTAAGGTTAAGTTTTAAATTATAAGTTAGTTTAAATGCGGTTAAGCATTATTCCTTTGTTAAAGGGTTACAGTTAACATTTAATTTAAGTTAGGCATAAGTTAAGTGCTCTTCCTTTGTTAAATTTTAAAGTTTAAAGTATAAGTTAAAGTACTGTTGAGTGATATTAAGCTTTTAAGCCATATTCCTCTTTATCATTGCCTCTGTCCTTTTGTCTCACACACACACACATATATAGTTCCTGGTTCAATTCTGTTTTGATTTGGCTTTTATTTGGCTTTGCTGTTGCTTGTTTTAACTTGGGATGCCTTAACTCTTCTGTAAGTAGTAGAGTGACTCTTGTCAACAAACTTTGTTGTGTTGTCACTTAATATTAAGTCTAGTTTTTGCTGATACCCTTGCTGATGATTTTTAAAGCAACCTCTATACTCTTATCCATAACCTTATATGCTGGAGATTGAAAGAAATTCTTGGTACTAAGCCCAAATTTCTTTTAAAGATAGTGCATTTAAAACTAATGCACAGGACACTAATTTGCTAGCCATGGCTACTCAGGGTTGTAGTATTAAATACCCCACAGAAAATATTTAACCAGGGTCTGAATGTCCGTGGTATACCTTGTGAGACTGTATGTAGTGAATGAAGGAGGAAGGAATGAAAGCTGAGATTTTTATTGGCAACACTGACACTCTGATACGAAATCCCTGTTTGTTACCATGAGAAATAGACTGATCAAGACTGCTCCCTCAGCATATAAGAATGTGATAATGACCTTTTTGATTAAGGAAACAAGAAATCCTCTGGATAATTGAAAAAATACAGCAGCTAGGTAACCTTGGGGAGTGGAACCCTCAGGGAACTGCTAGGAATTGGAAAAAACCTACCAAATGGGCTTTTGACACCACATGGTGGCTACATGCCAGACTTAAGATTCCAGGAAGAGATGCAGAAATCCAAGCAACTATTCATTATTTGTTACAAGGAAGTGTTTTTTGTATTTTGCTTTCAACCCTGTGTTAGTAGCAAGTGGATTTGTAGTGTTAAATTCTGTATACACACAGCATAAGAGCAGCCTTACAAGTTGCTATTTTTAATGTGTTTTTCCAATCAAAGTGTATCATCTAACTTGTGTTTCAGTCTTTTGGAGTGGAGGTTTCATTATATGAATCTTAAAGACTGTGCTGCAAGTTCTGAAGTATGACAGAAAAGGTTTTTTGCAATAGTGTTGGAGAACTACGCCGAGCAGAGCCTACAGAGTGCAGGCTGATCCATGCCGTCTTTTGGGAAGGGTTGGTGGTTAGCTATCCACAGAGCTGCCCTCGTGCTTTGATGTGAACAGAGCTACCTGATTTCCTTCAAAGGAAAACTGGAGAGCAAGGTAGCTAGGTGACCGCTGCCTGAGAGATTGTCAAGGAGCTAAGCATGATTTGAACAGGTCCACTGAGGTCCTGGTATGATGTAGGTCATCTCCTGGAAGATATGATGTCATACTGGGGTATTGCAGGATACAGAGGCAAATACCCAGCTCCTATACCAGTTTTCTGGAGTTGTTAGTGCTTCTAATGTAAATCACCAAGTTTCATCTAGTCTGAAAATTATGACCTTTGCTGTTTTCATAGCCTTAATCATAAGCCTAGCCACAAGGAAAATAAGGCTTAGAGCAGCACAAGAAACTTTCAAAAATCATTTTCCATAGCTCGATCTAACATTTTAATAATATTACTTTACTTATAATCATCACTTTAAGTAATTTTCTTTTTTTTTTTTTTCCTATTTTTATGATTTGTAATATTATACTGAACTGCCTTCACTATTAATTTAAAACAAAACTCGGTTCATATTTCTCACCATTGTTGAATAAAACTATTGTTCTGGAAGTTATCTTTCCTCTCCTTCGCAGTGTATGCCAATATTGAAACAGCACGCCCTATTGTCCCTACTGGCTCTACTTTGCTTATCATTGTGGGATGGTTTTGGCGCACATGGGTTGGATGCCTTTGGATAAAACTAAAATCCTCCTGATTAAAAGCCTCTTTGTGTAGAGGAAGGATGAGAAAAGAAGAGGCATTTTCAGATGTATATAGTTTGCTTTTTAAATTGATTTTACTTTTGTTTCAGAGGAGTTATTCTATAGTTGCAGTGTTTTAAACAATAGGAAAATTAATGTCCACTCACTTTAGGCATTAGGAACACCACTCCTAATCATATACTCCCCAATGGAACTATTGGGTCAAATTTTTTTTGGATTATACCCTCTCTATCCATTCAAGGTCCTGTGCAGTTTTACTTTCCAGGTGCAAAGGTATAGTATCAACTCCCCATGGACTGGTTCTGTGGCTGCTGAGGTGATAACAGCAGAAGCAAAGCAGGTTACTGTCACTCTTCCAGGGAACAGCACTGGCACTGAGTACCTGTTAAGCACTTATGTCAGCAGGAGTAATAGGTGGGAGTGGGAGAAGGGGTGGGGAGGTGACTTTCTTCTGTTTATGTATTAACAGGGTACCTCAGACTCATCCTCCCCTCAGAAAAAACATCTGGATGACTCTGGCTAAGGTGACCAAACATTATGATGCCTTAGCACTGTTGTGCCTCGGAGCCCATTCATGATGTGTCTGATCTGTGTCCCTCTCACTGCCCACAAGCTGCAACATTTATGTAACACCTGCATCTGTGGCCTGTCTGGCCACTGGATTCTGGCAACAAGTGTCCCACCTCAGGAAATCTCCCGCTTTACTCCCAAAGGAATTGTGGATTTTAGGCACCTTGAAGGTGATATTTTAGGTAATGAAGGTAATGATTTTAGGCATCATTAAATTTATTAACGCAAGAAATATCCCTATAACTTGGTGGGTCAATGCCACAATACCGTGGTATTAAAATACTTGATGCTGGTATAATTCAACCACAGCATAGCTAACCATGAGTACATGTATGCAACTCCCATAAGCTTAATCTGCAGGACCTGAGCCCAGGCCAGAGTGCCAATGGCAATTAAAGGTAGTCCATGCACCTTAAGAAAACAAACCCTCTTATCTCCAAATATAACTACTTCAGTATGGATCCAACAAAACTGAACTCAACGCTGTCATGCTCAGTGCATACATGCTTTTACTCCTGACCACAGAGATACAGCTAAATTCTAGAACACTACCAAGAAAATCACCGCCTCTCCATTGGCTCCTGGGGTTGCAAGTGCACAAGCCGTCATGAGCCTGAAAAGAATTAGTTGTTGGTTAGCAAAGTTTAGCAATAATACCAGCACAGCTATATCTGATTTGTTAATTGATGTAGGCAGCATTAAACATGCTATGCTACAAAATCAAGCAGACATTGATTTCTAGCTTTCAACACATGAGCGTGGGTGTAAGATTTTGATAAGTTATGTTGTATAAACTTAAGTGACCATTCTAACTCTGCCCATGCACAACTAAACGAATACACACACTTAACACCTGGTAGAAGACACCAGTTGGAATCCATTTGCTGGAGGGATATGGGGTTGGAATTGGTTGAAAAATGGGTTAGTATTACTTGGTGCCTTAAGAATTTGGTTTCTATGTATTATTTGTTGTAGTTCTAGTTTAGTATAATTGAACTGATCTTTAATAGATAGCATGTTGCATTGTGCTGTTGTTCATATGGTGGGAAATTGACACGTTCCAACTGTGGATCACTCAGTTGCATGTGTCAGGAACCAAAGTTGTGTCTGCGGCCTTGCCATATTTGGTCCACTGTTGTGCACATTGACCAGATAATGAAGAAAAGGCAATGAAGAAAACCTTATTGTTTAACTGGTGGGAATTTGACCCTTAAGAGAAACAATGTATTTGGTTAATTGATGGGAACTTNGCTGGTATAATTCAACCACAGCATAGCTAACCATGAGTACATGTATGCAACTCCCATAAGCTTAATCTGCAGGACCTGAGCCCAGGCCAGAGTGCCAATGGCAATTAAAGGTAGTCCATGCACCTTAAGAAAACAAACCCTCTTATCTCCAAATATAACTACTTCAGTATGGATCCAACAAAACTGAACTCACCGCTGTCATGCTCTTACTCCTGACCACAGAGATACAGCTAAATTCTAGAACACTACCAAGAAAATCACCGCCTCTCCATTGGCTCCTGGGGTTGCAAGTGCACAAGCCGTCATGAGCCTGAAAAGAATTAGTTGTTGGTTAGCAAAGTTTAGCAATAATACCAGCACAGCTATATCTGATTTGTTAATTGATGTAGGCAGCATTAAACATGCTATGCTACAAAATCAAGCAGACATTGATTTCTAGCTTTCAACACATGAGCATGGGTGTAAGATTTTGATAAGTTATGTTGTATAAACTTAAGTGACCATTCTAACTCTGCCCATGCACAACTAAACGAATACACACACTTAACACCTGGTAGAAGACACCAGTTGGAATCCATTTGCTGGAGGGATATGGGGTTGGAATTGGTTGAAAAATGGGTTAGTATTACTTGGTGCCTTAAGAATTTGGTTTCTATGTATTATTTGTTGTAGTTCTAGTTTAGTATAATTGAACTGATCTTTAATAGATAGCATGTTGCATTGTGCTGTTGTTCATATGGTGGGAAATTGACACGTTCCAACTGTGGATCACTCAGTTGCATGTGTCAGGAACCAAAGTTGTGTCTGCGGCCTTGCCATATTTGGTCCACTGTTGTGCACATTGACCAGATAATGAAGAAAAGGCAATGAAGAAAACCTTATTGTTTAACTGGTGGGAATTTGACCCTTAAGAGAAACAATGTATTTGGTTAATTGATGGGAACTTAACCTGTGAAAGAAGAACAATACACAATGGAGCTGTTGTTAACATGGAGTTGTGGCTGTTGTGGCCTCATCTCAAGCTCTGGCCAAGTGTGGGATGTCATCCTAAGTGGAAAAATTCCACTGCAAGAGGAGGAGATATGAGGTGTGGTCCTGGGCTGGAGGGGCTGAAAAGGACAAGATGCATGCCATGTCAATCCCTGAAGACTCCCTGAAGGTGCAGGGCCTGCCTGCTCCTCCCACCTGAGCACCATGATCCATCTCCTTCTCGTGCTCAGCAGCATTTCAAAGAATCCAGGGGTTGGTATGTATTATTAGCTACTGTACCTAATAAAACCAAATCTGCATTGCAATCCCAGTTGGGTTTTGGGTTTTTTTGTGCACGGGCATTGTCCAGAACCCATACTAATCATCTCCCAGCAGCTGGAGATGACAACATGAAAAATTGAAGGGCTGCTGAATTTGCAGAAGAAATCTTGACAAAAGAGCTTTTTGACCTACCTATTATTGGTAAGTGGGGGATTATAATAATTAATTGCTTTCATAGAAAAAGAGCATAGCATTATAACAACAATAATATCTACAACTACTACTTCTGAATGCGTGAGCAATGAAACAAGTATGTATCTGAGCAGCTATAAATCTTTCTTTTCAGCTCTGATACTTAGAATAGAATGCAACATGTGATTAATTTTGATAAAATAATTTTGTGAGCCTGAATTTACAATAAAAAAATCTAAATGCCATTCTTAATTTTTGTGTCGGTCTGTACAAGTAGTTGACCTGGCAAACTATAAGGTTAGCAAAGCCTGACCATAAAATTGCCACAAATACCTGCAGCTTAAGCATAAGAAGAAGATGTGGCAATTCCTGCACTCACATCTAAGAACTCGAAGAGATGGTTAAACTTGAAAGAAATACCCAAGAGTCACAGGCAATGGTGACAGTACAATGGTACTGACATTAAAAAAAATCATTTGAATAGAATCTTTAAGTAATCCAGAAGGGTGACATTATTTATGCTAGTGATAAATGCAGTCTCTTGCATATATAACAATAGAAAGAGCTTTGCATTTTCCAAAAGCAGGACACTGAAATTGTGTTGCTGTCAGATTTTTTTATGCACACACATTTCTCATTTTCACTTTCTGTCAAAAATTACACAATTATGAATATATTGTTAATGTCTTGCCAAGAGTCTTGCTAGTTTTCTGTTGTTCAAAAGGTTTTAGTGCCAGCTTTATTCTCTGAATCACAGAATGACTGAGGTGGGAAGTCACCTCTGGAGATCTCCTAGTTCAATTCCCTGGCAGTCATGCTGCAGGATTACCTGCTGCAGGTCACTCAGATCTGTGTCTGGTTGTGTTTTGACTGTCATCAAGGAGAGGGATTCCACAACTTCTCTGGGCAACTTGTCCCAATGCTTAAAAACACAATGAGAAAAAAAATTCTTAAATTTAGATGGAATTTCCTGTGTTTCAGTGTCTTTCCTTTTTATATTCTTTTTCTTATTTCTATTTTATCCTGTATTTCAATTTCTCTCCAATGCTTTTTCTCACAGCAGTTCTTAAATATAATTAAAGTGTTTCTGTTAGTTATTGCAATACAGTAATGATGGACTTACTTGACAATGATGTGCTTACTTGACAAGAAAAAGGTAGGTAAGGTAGCTGAGTTAATCGTTGTTGAGAGGACAAAGGTTTTGATTTATGATATTTACTGTCTTAAATACAAAGCTGGTGTAAAATTCTGTCCACACAACTGTAGACTGGAGAACAACATGGGCTTGTTTTCTGTGCCTGGGCTTCTAATTTGTCTTCTTCTTCAGGTGGTCTGGAGTCTGGTAAGAAAACAAAGAACATATATTCTTTATATGACTGAGTAAATAATGCAGCTTAAGATGATCTTGAGAGGAAAAGACTTAATTCTTATTTTGCAGAATCAATGTTGTTGTCTGCATGGGAGAGATAAAAGATTTCTGTTTCCTTGGGGTCTTACTGTTGCTATTTTTTATGAAGCTGGCTATATACAGAAAGAGATTACCTTGTGTTCCCCATCTAAGCAAAATGTCCACTAGTATTCAAAGTTACCAGAACAGCAAGTCTGGGGTTAAAATGAAGAATTGAAATTTATTTCGATTTTCCATGTCTGAATTTTGTTGTTGTTGTTGTTTGGGTTTTTGTTGTTTGTGTGATTTGTTTTGTTTTGTTTTTGTTTTGTTTTGTTTTTTCTATAACGCAATATAATTCATATTGAAATTTATGCACTTTTAGCCACTGGATATACATGGAAATGACTGCTCCCTGTTTCTCCAATCCAGCTGAAATATTTCAGGTCCAAAAGGACAAGCTGAGATTTTTATATTACATGTCTTTTTCTAGTGAAATGTAGCATTTTGCTCATGTTGGGAAGCTTTGTTGTAAAGGTCAGGAACTTTTTGTGATGCACAATATAATTAGTTCAGAGAACGAAAACCAAGAAGTTCTGTTCCAGCTGTTCATATCTTCAGGGCAATCTACAGAGTAAGGTACTACTTTTTATGACACTACCTAAGTGCAATAACATTATCTAAGTTATGCAATGTAGCTATCTGTGGCAGCCTTATCTTCTTCTTCTGCACTGACACATGTTCATACATCTCCTTAAGGTAAACACTCAGCCTCACATTCCTAACTTTTCCATAGTCATCCTGTATTCCCCATCACCCCAGACCCATCCTTCCCTACTATTCCTACTACCTGTGCCTCTGCCCCAGTCTTTTGAAAACTCAAACCTCGGTCTTGTTTAGATTCCACTGCAGGCTTTGTTCACACCTATAGTAGTCCTAAAAACTAGATCTTATGTGAGAGAGGGGCTTCTGACCACCAGGGCTAATTATTTCATTTCCATGTGTTCTATGGCCAGGAAGAGCTAATTTCAAGTTTTTGGATACCAATACTAAAATAATATAATGTAGAGAAATCACTGGTAAGACAGGTGTCTCATCCAAACTAGATGAGTATATTCCATCTGAATAGATGTCCCAGCCAGGTGAGGTGGATCATCTTTTGGTGATGCCATAGATATTCTTGGCACATAAAAATTATCCATTTGTTTCTTGACTGATTATTGAGTCCCTTTTTTAAAACATGTTTTTTACATGATTACAATAGGTGAGATGTTTCCCACCTGTCCAAGACACACTTGAATTTTTTGTCACTCACAATTGTGCTCTCACAAGCCATGGTTTAATCAACCATTAAAATGTCTTAATTCACATGTTGTCCATGTCCAAATTAGGGCCTGATATAAAAAATGATCAGAAATTTGTGTGTGTAGATCAGACTAAATTAGATTCATCTTTGGTACATCTCAGCTAACACAGCCTTCCTCTGCACGAGACTATGAACTGTGTATTTGTTGTGTGTTTTCAATACTTTCACAATCTAGAAATGCATCACATATTTTGTCAGGCTGGTATTGAGACCAAAGTCACTGCCATGTGAATGAGTGATACTTGTGTGCAGAGATGCTGCTTTTGAAACAGAGTATTTTGCTGTTGAGATTCACAGGACCAAAGACCCAGTTTTGTCAGGAACACAGTGGAAAGAAGTGATAGAAGGGGATTCCTTCAGTATAAAACATTCAGTGGCAGTTTTCAGACACTGAGGATCAGCCTGGATTTCACTGAGTTGCTGCATTTGGTATTGTTCAGTCATGGATTCACATTTTGATTTGTGCAACAGAAGTACCACTGTACTTAGCTACTGATCTCAGTTTGTGAGCTTTTGCTGCTGAGAGGGGAACTTTTCCAGGAGTTTGTACCTTTAGAATAGTTATACTTTCTGATTAGTAGATATGCGTACATTGTTGTTGATAGTTATTGGAACTTCAGGGTTTTTTACTCAACATTAGTGGTTATAAGGGGATTCAGCATATATGGGTGTGAGTGTTCTCCTCCATCAATAATTTTTAACATTACAAAATGTAGTCATGTGATTATATATTTTTAATATTACAAGCCGTACTTTTAATTTTTTTTCTTCACATAAATCTGTGTGAGTGGAAGTTTAAAAGCAAATGAAGTCTTTAAAACATATGTTGCACACTGTACCCATGTACTTACAACTTGCTTTACAAGCTCCACCTTTATTTCAAAACTTGAATATATAGATACTGTGTTATGCACTGTGATAATGCACTTGTCTTATGCAGTGAAAACAAAGTGTAATGGTTCAATATATATATGTACAATGAAACTTCAACATGTAGGAGGAGTCTATTGACATTTCAGATGTATGGCTGGCTTGTCTGAACAAGATTCCTGCAGTTATTAAGCTGTATGTATATACAGTTGTGGGTTATTTTTTTTCTCAACTCCCCATCCTTATTTCTCATATATCAATGTAAACCTGAATGATACCAGTTAATTTTGAAATGTGAGATCAATATCAATCCTTCAGCATTTGCATCTGCCTAGCTCTGAAACCGGTTTTTCAATGGAGTCAGTCACTTTTCTGAAATGATACTGTGTTTTTAAGAGTCATCACACTTAAAACCTGACAAATTTAAAAACATCCAGAAATGCAAAGTGCTGAAGCAGGGCTGTTTCAGGAGAAATTCAGTCAGGAAACAGATTCTACTTAGTGTTATCTGTAACTAACCCTTCAAGGTCAAAATCCTGACTTCAGACTGGGCAAGGACATACGTGAGTGGTATTTTACACTGAAAAAAGAAAAAGGAAGGAGGAGAAGCTGATTGAAAACTTTGGCTGTTTATATAACAGTTAGATATTAAATATTTGCTGTGCCAGCTGATACCAATTAGGAATTATGTTTCTTAAACAGGGATTATAACCTCCATTTGGTTTGGCAAAAATGTTCTTCCTCTCTTAGGCAACCAGATTAAATTATCAAAATCTGACAAAAAATGTGAAGCAACACCTTGAGTGAATTTTAGTTCAGGTGAATCATAAAATGAGATTTCTGGCCTTTGTATTTACAATTTTTTTCCTGCCATTTACTGAAGTTTTTAAAATACAGTAATTTCAGGTTAAAAATTAATCTTTCATTATGAAACTAAAATAGGGTATTCTGACAATTTCAAATATTTCTTTCTGAACCTTGAAATTTCATGGGAGGTAGGATTTTTTTTCTGAGTTTGGTTAAAATTTTTATATTAAGTCAGTTCTAGGGTTCACAGTTATTTCCCTCAAAATTGTTCTCATCATTAGGTGTTGAAACTCAGGTCTAGAAGAACATGTGCATTTGAATCTCTCTTGAATATTCTGGCCATAGTGTTGTCTTAAACATCATACAGGTGTTAGAGGTTACCACAATTAATGTTCCTAGGCACTGCAGGGACTTGATTTTGGCTGTTGTTCAGAATCCTGATTTTGTGTTGTTGTTTACTTCTAGCGGAAGCTGCAGATACTTATCACACTGGAAAAAGAAGTCCTACATGCAAAGCTGCATGTACAGAAAATAAATTATTTATATGGAGAAAGAAACACAGGGGGGGAAACTGTGGTAAAAATAAAAGTAAAAATCACATACTTTTCTCCAGAATTGTTGTTACATTTATTTTGGAATATAAAGATTTTTCTTTATGTTCATTTTGTGAACTTCTAGTAAAACATACAAATACAAGACACCCAGGAGCGATTGCTTAGAAAGACCGCCCATGATTTTACTCACTCTGTGAGAAATAGTCACATAGTGTTATGGCAAATATGTCCAAGGCAGTCCAAAAATGAAGTGCCCAGTCAAATAAAAGAATTAAGATTATATTCTATAGGCATGTTATGGCAAGGAAATTGTTCTGTGTATATCTCATCATACGTCCCTATATCTCATTATGGTCTGCGGATCCTCCGTGTTGCAAGGGGAGTGTTAGAGTTGTTATTACTCAGGAAAATGGAGTGCAGACAGGGCACTGAACTGGGGCTGAGGTGACCTGGGCTGTGTACCCAGTCCTTCAAAGCCTCACTGTGTAATGCCAGACCACTCATTCTCTCCCCCAGTCTTCAGACTTGTGATGGGAAGTTCAGCATAACTTCCATAGGTTCTGCACAGCTGCTGACAAGTAGCAATACTTGATTCCATAGAAATAATAGGCTCCTTTTTTCCCATTTGTGAAGGACAATTTAGCACAACCTGAGTTGTGAGAAAAAAAGCAGCTGTGAAACCTCCACAGAAGCAGTGCTGGCTGAACTGCTTGTTGGGCACCATGAGGTGGGGAGGGCACAAAGCTGCCACATGAGCAAATACAGATTTGCAGTCAAATGAGGAGGCAGTGGGTGCAGTCAATCCAATACAAAGCCATGCACTAAGTGCTGTCAGTTGAGCTTGGATCACATCTCTAATACTGTTGAGAAAGTAATGCAAGCTGCATTTCATTATATGCCTTTCTAATAATATCTTTTTTTCTTTCCCCTCCCCAGCCTGCTCCAGAGACAACTGGTGAGTTCTGTTTAGAGATCTATTTGTATGCACGGGAGGCAGTCAACAAAGCCAGCTGCTCATAAACATTGCTAGGACAGACACAGATTTATAATTACTGTTATTGTTATTGCATTAATTTTCACACTTCATAAAGATAACAGCAAGGGCTAATGTCCTACCTCACTTGTCTTTTTATTTTTCAGAAATAGACATAGATGGAGGAATTGATCAGGACATCTTCGACATAAATGAAGGTTTTTAAAATTCAGCTTCTTTTTTTTAAAAATTATTTTCATTATAGTAATCACAGATCAATACAATAACCGAATGTTAATCTCCTCTTCCCTTTAGCTTTAGGACTAGACCTTTTTGAGGGAGACATCAAACTTCCTGGGGTGAGTTGAAATATAAAATACGAAGCCAAAAATATTTCATTGACTTAAACGTAAAGTATCACTGGCATGGAAATAATAGATGCATCCTGCTCTTACAAACAATAAATGCTGTTTATGTAACAATAAACTGAAGATGATTGGGGATGGAATTCTACAAAATGTCATAGACAGTGAAGGAGTCAGCAGCATTTGCAGAAACATTATCCAGCATGAGATCTCTTCAGTGATTAGATCAATATTATTAGCTTCTTGTTTCCTTTTTTACACAGTCACTTTTAAGAGATTAGGCAGCACTGATCATCCTCCAGGCAGGCTTATATAAAAAGAATTCTTCATTTATCTATACAATATTTATTCTGAGACAGTTAAATCTACTGAGCAGCACTGCAAAACCTTCATCCTGTAAGTAGATTGACTAAAACCAATGAAAAATTTTCATCTCTAATACCACATTTTAAGGCATCTGACCAGCATCGTTATCTGATCAATGAAAAAAATTTACATTTACATCTCAAAAATATCTAGTATGAAACCCCCCAATGTGTCTTGTACTCTGAATGTATTCTGAAAATAATGTTTTACTGTCCCTTTTGGGAGATATATCTAATATATCACTGGAAGCAGGCACAGCACTTGCTGAGGGCACAGAAACCAACCCTTGCATTATGAAATATTACAAAGCTATTCATCTCTGTACAGTTTTCAGGACTTTAGATCTTTAGGCTTCCCATAGGAGCTGAAGCCTCCATGCACATGCATCAAAAGCTTGGGTAATTTCTACAGAGAAAATGCAGTAGAGGTTGGAGACACAGGTAGAAGGGCATGAAGGGATTTCCAACCCAAGCCTCAGACCTCTGAGTGGTCTTTCATGGTTTTTGAACTCATTGTTTTCCTTTATGTCTTACTTGGAATTCTAGGTTTGCTTTAGCACTATTGTAGTCCCTAATGCTAAATCCCTTTTTACTGAGGACTGCATACTTGTTTTCTTTCTTGGATGCAGGATCGGAACTCCATCATTGGTGACAACTATCGGTGGCCCCATGTTATCCCTTATGTCCTTCAGGACAGCCTGGGTACAGTACTTGCCCTTCACAATGTCTGTATGTTGTGTTGATTGAACTGTTAAACACAGGTTGATAAATCTCCTGTGGTGTCCTTTCCTCTTTCAATTTGAGCAGGCCATTTCCCACTGCAGGAATGGGGCTGAGCGTACACAAATGGGAATTATAATCTTGGTATCAGGGCTGGCTATCACCTCCTTTCTTGAATTATTATCCTGCTATGGCCCAGCAGATTGTTTTGGTTTTGAAATCTTGAGTCTGAGACATGAAACTCTACAAAGCAGAAGTGAAAAGAGGACACAGAAGATATTTTTAAGGACAGGAAGCTTACCTGGCCATTTGCATCATTAAACAGCAGTGAAGGCAAAATGGCATTCTGACAGACAGTTTGCAATGGCACATTGTCAACACCCCTAATGTGAGTCAGAGACACATCTTAATTTAATTCCATCCTTTAAATCCTTGTATTGAAACTATGCAAGTTGCTTAGAGGAGATAACACAGATATAATCTGAAAAATTCGAGTCCTGGAGAAATTCAGTTAGGGATCTGTAGCCTGCATTCTGTACGAGGTAAAATACAAAGTTTTCATTTCCTATCTATTTAATACTTGTTTACATAAATCTCAAAAAAAAAAAAATCTACAAAATTAACTCCCCACACAGACTATCCTTCTATATACTCATCATGTTGTATTTGATACATAAGTACCAAAGAAAAATTATGCAAGAGTGACACAAGAGCAAGATAAAGTGTTGCAAGACCCTAATTTATGTTTTCTGGGTCATCCCTTGGGTCTTAATCCAACAAAAAATCTGTTTATTTTGATCAAAGATTGCTGAAGCAATCTTTGGGACTTGCTCCATGTGGATAACAATAGAAATCTTTCAGTTCAGTTCAGTATTGACAAGGACACTGTTTGCTTTGCAGAAATGAATGCTAAGGGAGTCATCCTCAAGGCATTTGAACAGTATCGACTGAAAACCTGTATTGACTTCAAACCTTGGGAAGGGGAGAAGAATTACATATCTGTGTTCAAAGGAAGTGGGTAAGAGAAACAATTCAAAATAACTTTCAGTATGTTTTCTTTCAAAGTATTCTCATGGACAGTATTCATTCTAAAACTGATATATGTGGTCATAATTTTGCATTTTTGTTTGCATTTTTTGTCTCCATTTTCCCGGTACTTTTTAAACTTTCATAGTTTCCAAATGAGCTATTACCTTAATGGTAGTGAAAAATTTCTGCTGATATTTATTCTTAAATATAAGAAGAAATTGAGTTCCTTAAGCGGTATTTTGCTGGACATGGTGAAAGGCATCAGAAACAAAGCAACTATGTTCTTGACTTGTCTTTGGATATATGGAGTATCACTTGCAGCTGGTCATTCCTAGGGGAAAAGAAAAAACAAGGAAAATATGATAGTTCTCACTGTGTGGCAAAGGATTTGTTTGAATTAACAATGGAATTACACTTGAGCAGTGTCACATGAGCATTCAGATAAAAGAGCAATATTTTTAAATTCTGTACAGCACTGAGATATTTTGCTGATGTTTTACTTTATTTACCTCTTTTAATGAATAGTCATGCAATTATTTAATCTTAAATTTTGCAAAATGAGACTCCAGTAAAGAAGTCAACACTACCCCAGCTTCTTCCCTTCTAAGACATTCTCTGTCAAAACAGTGCAACAAGAACAAATATATTCTTCACTCTATGCTGAACCATTTTTCTTATAGAAAAGGAGAACAGGGAGAGCTTGATAGCCTGGTGAGGAAATTTGCTTTCAGAAATTCATTTCCTGATATGAGAATGCATTCATAAATGGGAAAAGATTTTCTGATAATAAGAATGTTTCTCTTTCCCTTTGGCTTGTTCTGAGATATTTGTAGCAGATAATTGTTTCAAAATTTCTTTGGTGTCTGGCTCTTTGTATTTGCTGCTGTTCATGCTGTACACATGACACTGAAACTCAGCTCTAAAAGATGTATAATTGGAGACTCAGGGAGCAATGCATTTTCCTGTGCTAATGACTCCAGCTTTTTGAGCTAAATGGAAAACTCATGTAGCTGAATTTTGTAATCCTTCATCCCCTAAAGTAAGAATTGAATTTGCTAATAATTGTACCTGAAAGAGAACCACAATATTTAGCCTATGGCAAGCAGGAGGTCTGTGTGCAATGTTTCATTTATATGTCTATTAAAAATAGATGAGTCATGGTGATGAAGAAGATGAATCCTTCTAGTTGGATAACATATCTTGCCCTCACTGCCTGGTGTGTGGCTTGCCCTGAAGTGTTTCCATCACCTTAGCTGACACATCCACAGCAGAACTTTTTAAAAGATTGGAGCTAAATGGTGCAGTCTCCTGAAAAGATCCATCCAGTTTCAGTGAGTCATCTTGGGTTGTACAAAGAAATCAGGACTGACCCTGAATGAACTGCTTTCATTTCAAGCCATTCCTTACTTCTGGTGTAATGGAACAAGATCTAAGCTGGGCAAACCAACCCCTTTTTTTCTCTGTTGTTCCTAATATTTTGGAGGTTTTTTAATCAGTTTGGACTCTTCTATCTGCCGACTAAAGACCTCAGTCCAAAGGGTGCAGTGCAGACAGGCACACAAAGTTCCTGGCAACATAAAATTTTACCACACCAAGTAAAGGTTGATAAATTACATCTTTGCCTTTCTGATCTTGGCTTGCATCTATAAAACAAGGAATGTGGGGGAACTTTTGTGTCAAAAGGATTTGAAATAGTCCATAAAGTCCTCATCTAGATTGCCCTTTTGAATTCAAATGAAGTCAGCCACAAAAGAAGCCAGCTGCCTTTTGTTGTATTGACTGCCCTGTGTAAAAATGCATTTATAGTCTCTGGTGTATGTACAGAGTGTATCAAGACCCCATACAAAGAGCCCTCTCCCTGTACAAATTCTTTATCTATCATTCACCTTGGCTACTACCAGTATTATGTTAACTCCCGCCTGTGTGTTGAGCAAAACACATGAGGGATGTAATTGTAAATCCCAGAAAAGCAGGATAATCGGATGTGGCAAGATGTGACTGAAAAGTTCACAGAGGAGTCTGGAAACCTGCAATAGATTTGCCATTTCACCTTACTCTTCTCATGAAGAGCAGGATTCATTCAGCAGGAAAACTACCACGGTGTGGTAGAATCAAATGATTAACAGACCGGGCAGGTTGAACACCATCTCTAGTATTTCCACATGGAAAATAAGGTTTTTATGGAGCACTCCTGGGAGGCCACTTCAGCTCTTTGCCACTGTTGCACAAGGCAAAGGGAATCCATGCAGGAATGGAATGACACAGATCCCTGGCTATCCAGCTTGGTGCTGATAAGTCAAAATGTCTGTGAGCTGATATTGGTGATGTGTGATAGTATGGGAAGAAAATTAGTAGTGGGACATTAGTATAAAAATGTGCCTGAAATAAGTGGCATCACTGCAACTGAACAGACAACTGTATATACCACTGTGTGTCTATTTACAGCTCCAAAAGGAGGATGGTGGGATTAGTCAGAGCAAATACTTCCCTGTTCCTCCAGCCTCTGATGGCAATGCAGGAAGCATTGAGTCACAGGCAATACAGCTGTCATACACCTGGGGAAACCTGGGACTTTTCTCTCCTTTCTCCCCTCCAGAAGACACTGCTGACACAGGGTTCTGTGTTCCCAGTGCTCTGGAGTGCCATGTCCTACTCACCTAAGCTTTATTCTCAGTGCAGGGTGACACAGACCATGTATTTACTCCCTCTGTGGCTGTTGAATCACAATGTTGTAGGCATTTGGCAGACCCAAGGCAAGGGGCAGCTGCATCTACTGTTGTGTGGATGTTACTTATGCCAAGTGTCTCGGATGTGCCTGCTGTAGGCTGCTGTGCACTTCGCAGCAGCTGTGAAGCCAGAGGTGGCTTTGGTAGGAGGTAGACCCAGGCCTGTGATGGACTTCTGTACAACACAAGAGTCAATACAAGGCCTTGTTCAAGGAAAGATCTTGAAATTATGGATGCTACATGTGCTCCTTACCAGGTCTCATGTTGTGATTTTAATGAGTAATCAATAGGCAAAGTCTGTGTTACTCTGTGGAAAATGAAATACTGGGGAATATGTTGCACTAATAAGTTACAGAGTTTGAAAGCACATGGTGTGCTTGTATTTTTAAATTTCTGGGGTGATATGGCATATCCTATGGCATATTTTGTGCCCCATTAACTTTATATACTTCATTGGGTAAGTATTGATTTATTTGCTGCATAAAATATCAATTTAAATGTATCTCTCCGTGCCTGCTAGTTTGTGGACATGGGGTGCCATTTTATTGGCCTGTGCAGATAACTCACTAAATTCTTTCACCCTTTAATAAAAACTTGCAGCACAGCTGTAGTTTTGCTCTTACTTGGGAGTGTGTGAGAGCAGCAAGTGGTCTAGCACGGCAGCTCATAGAGAGCCAGAAAGAAAAGAGCTTGTGAAAAGTACTGTCAAATCCACCAACCTGTTAGAAGGTAAACACACCATGCAGAAGCACACCTTGCCTGGTAGCCACAGCCCCATGCAATTAAAAGGCCAAAATGGTACAGAGAAAAGCAGGCAGAAGAGAGAATGTTCGTGAGCCCACTTCTCCTTGTGATAGGGACAGGCTCGAAGTGTGCTCACAGCCGCATAATGTGGTTTAGCTGAAAATTGTTAATTTGCACTAATTTAATTGCTCTAAATTATGTGCCCACAACCTTTGATGTTCCAGAATACCAAAGAAGTCATCATCAGTTTTCTTTTGTCACCAATAGCTTAACATTTTTCTTCTAATAAAGCCAGAGACGAGGATCTTCTTCTTCATTGAAACAGAGCTAAGTGTGAGAGGAAGGGGCATGATAAGGAACAGATCAATGGAAAAGTGCTCTCTGTAACAAAATGTGACTGCAATGGTCTGGTTAAAAATGTACCTATTGAATAGACTGGCTTTGAGGTTTACATGGCATGGGAATGGCACAGATCTCACAAAGCCCTTTCTCATTTTATGTCAATACCAGCTGCTGGTCCTCAGTGGGAAACATGCAAGCAGGCTTGCAGCAGCTCTCCATTGGAGCCAACTGTGACAGGATTGGGACAGTCCAGCATGAATTCCTGCATGCCCTGGGATTCTGGCATGAGCAGTCACGGTCTGACCGGGATGACTATGTGACCATCGTCTGGGACAGGATTCAGTCTGGTCAGTCACTCCTCTGCTTTTTCTTTCAATCTCTGGTGTTGGCAGTTTAGCTGTGGAACATCCCTTCCAGCCATCTTTTGGTGGTCACGCTATTCTCTCACCTAGACTTACTTTTCAAAGCCAGTATATCAATAAATTAGATCTAAAGGGACATCTGTTTGAAACAGAAATTCTTATTTGTTGTTGCTGTTGTAATTCCTTGTGCCTAAACAGTTTCCAAAGCTCTAATGAGAGATATGAATCCTGTTATGCTATGTGTTGTACCACAGAGCAGCAGAAGAGGATAATTTAGTTTGTTTAAATGAAAACTCTAAAAGCACACTTACTCTAGAAGCCCTAAATGAAATAAAAATAACTAAACTTTCCCCTCCACCCCATCTGCAAAATCCAGTGTGACCAAAGCCAATAGAAAATCTCCAGTGAAAACCCTGGTCCTTCTCTTTCTGCCTGTCTGCTACACCTGGTGCAGGCAGCAGAGCTGAGAGAGCAGAGTGTGCAGAGGGTAGGCAGGCAGGAGAGACCTTTCAGGGTCTCTGTCACACCAGCAGTTACTTTAGGAATGCAGCTTGTGAATTGTAGATGTTGGTATATTTGGCACAAGCCTGAGAGATGGCACAGAATTCCTCAGGACTTTGCTCTGTCTCTGTCTCTTTAGCTTGTCATCGTCCTCTGTGACCTTCAGGCAGTTCAAAAACAAAGTTATATACACAGACCTGATATTTTCTTAACATAGGTACACACAGAAGACTGAAAAATTAGATAATGATTAAATTTAATGCATTCTTATTTAATCGTGATCAATAGTCGGGTGCATACGTAATTATATATTATAGAAAATTACTTAGACTCTGTTATTTGATTTCCATTATATTTTGCTGACTCTTTAGTGACAAGCTGCAGTATTGTGAGACATTTGAAACTGCTGCATTTTTTTTTACACTGACCAGAACATAGCTACTGTGTTTTGACTGATTTAAATCTTGATTTCCTGTTGGGTAGTAAGCAACTGTTTTTTTGCTTATACTCCAGGAAACATCTGTAAAGCTAAATTCTGGAAGTTTATCTGATGACAGCTCTAAATTGTTTATTGTTACCTAAAATGACTAGCAATTGAACATCATAGAATACAGATTAGAAACAGTTGCAAATTCCAGTAATTTGAGTACTGAAGCACTCTCTCCACTCTTGGGTATCACAAGCCCATCAGAGTTTACAAGTAGTTTCACATGAAAATATTTCTGGTAGCAAAAACTTGCTTCATCCAGCAGAAGTCATCAGTGGCTGAAAAAGGAAAGTAAATAGCCCTAGACTGGAAATAAAATAGTTTTACAGAGCAAGTGCAAGTACATAACTACAAAAAGTATTTTGAGATCTGATAGATTCTCTGTTACTGTAAGTCTTTACATCAAAATCTGATTCCCTTGAGCAACTCACAATCTTTCCTTTTAATTTTGCTTTTAGGTAAAGAACATAATTTCAATAAATACGATGATAAAAGATCAGACTTCCTGAATGTTCCCTACGACTACAATTCTGTGATGCACTACAGCAAGACTGCGTTCAGGAATGGAACTGAGCCCACCATCATCACCAACATACGAGACTTCATGGATGTCATAGGACAGCGAATGGATTTCAGTGAGTACGACCTCCAGAAACTGAACCGGCTGTACAACTGCAGTAAGTTTCTCCACTTATTTATATTATTTGAAAGAAGAATTTGAAAGAAGTGAGGGTGATACATACATGCTGGACCCATCCAGACACAAGTGAAAGAGATACTGACATATTTAGAGAAGTAAATTGTATTAAAAACACCAGAAATAATGGTACAGCTAGAAATAACAGCCCTCCTGCAGAAACACTGCTGAGTAGCAGGGGTTTCTGTGCAATTTTATCTGACCTTTAGTTAAAAACCAGCTTTGCTCAGCAGCTGATTTTTGTTCATCCCTTGGGTGCCTGTTTAAAATGTGTGCTTCTGCACAAAGCCTTTTGTTTTTTCCCCATATTATTCCACAGCTGTTGCTCAGACACTGCACAGAAATGAGTGTCTTTGCTATGGCTGTTGTACCTACTCCACTTTCATGGAATCTGTGAGACAGAGTGGGTATTCATGCAAATAGAGTACAGATGCTGTTCTGAATAAAATGTAAGTTTTCGAAATTTGCATGTTTAGCTTCAAACCTGGTCTCTTACAAAAGTGGTCAAAAGAGTTATTTTGCTCAGGTGGGGTTTATTTTACAAAGCTGAACGCAAGTAAGAGACAGAGAAATCTAGATAATTCTATTATCAAATTGGAATATAATTCTGTAATTGTTGCTGCATTCAAGGCACCCTGGCACTCAGAAAAAACTTTTACAATATCCCAAGTAATGAGTACTGGCTTACAATTATATTTTAAGCCTAATTATACATATTCCTTAAACAATTATCAAACTGGTTTATTAAAATGGTGCAGTTTTTTGAGTGTAAAATTCTGATGAAAATATTTCTATTCATATAGGTCTAAATTGAACACACAGATGCAGCCTTAGCTTCTAGCACTTGCTGCACAGTCAATTAGGTATTATAAAAGTGGTTACAGCTAAGGATGTCATTAACAGGGGATGGGGTCCTTCTTCCTCTCCATTAATCTTATCTATTTTCCAACATCCTTGTGCATTACAGAAATACTTCATGACATTTTTTAACTTTATTCTTAACCCATAGGCACATTCCCCAAATGAAAAAAAGCCCCAGTCCTGCTGAAATCAGTGACAAAACTTCCACCACCTTCAGTGCAATGAGGACCTGCCCTGCTCCCCAGTCCATCTCTTGGCTTCACATGATGTTTATAGTGTGGATGATATTAGCAGAGACAGAAATACTGTCAGATCACCCACCTGTGGCAGGGAGTGCTGTACTTCACAGGTCCCAGCCCTCACCCACCCAAAAGATTACTTCATTTGCTGGACATGATTTAAGGAAATGTTTAAGCTAAATTTCTGCTAAAGGCCCATGTGGACAGGAAATTTCATTAAAAATGTGAATCTTGTTCCTAAATTGAAGAAAGCAATGCACAGCATAAGAAATTCTGACTGATAGTTTAGTGCTGCTTAATTTATTGCTTTCAGGCCATATGATAACAGGAGATTTTAGTCTGCTCTCCCCTTGGAGCATACTGCTTGACAGAACTGACCATGAGGTTTCCCTCAGCCTCTGGAAATTAGGACTTGTCAGTTATCCCCTATGTATTTTCTTCCAAGTCCAGTCTTTCACTACATACCAAACAAGTATCTGGCTTGTGGTGCGGAAGGAATTCAGAACCTGTCTCACTCATTGCCCCTTTGCCTGTTTCAGGAATGAATCTCAGAAATACATCATAACCTACTGAGTCTTGCTTTTCTGTCTTCCTGGTATTCAGGTCAACACTCCATGCCAGCCAGCACTTTCTAATTAAGGTCATTAGGTTACCTCCTTCCTGTCTGGCCAAATCAATTTCATGTTTTGTATTTTGATTTCAAAGTGTTCCTTCATCTAATAATTCTCCATTTTTGCTTCCCTTTTTTTCTCCAGCAGTCAACATAATGTTTGCTCTGAAGTCTTTTTCTTAGTTTTTACAATATTGTATTGACTTTTATCTTTAAAAATATCAGTCATACAACACTTCTGACTACCTTGAAGCCTCTAGAGGGTTTTTTGCTTTCTGTGAGGACAGCACAAAATATCTCAGCAGTAGAACTCATTTGGCAGCAGTTCATACTTAACGTGCTTTCCAGAGCTACAGCTTAAGTGAAGCATTTGGCATGTTACTGAGGTCGAGTTTTGTGATACTCAAGGTCTTTTTGTTATGCAATGAAACCTTTAAACCTTCGGCCCACAATATTTTATACATAGTTTAAAATGCATTTCATTAACTGTTTTCAAATCATGGCTGGCATTACACATGAGCTCAGACATGGTACAATGGGAAACGAGAATAAGAACAGGGATAAACCTGGACTGTGCTATCTCTCACCTATCCAGAGTTTGCTTTAGACAGAGAAAATCATTCATATGGTGTTCTCTCTTTCATATTTAATTTCATAGTCTTCCTTCACTTCATTTTTCACTTTTTATATGAAAGATATTGTAAAATTTGTATGATATGAAATATCCACTGGTCCCAAATATGCCAAATGGGTTTTTTTTTTCAATTCCACATTTGGAAAATCAGGGCTTGTTTATTCCAGTCAAATAGCTTCTGCTCTTCTATATTTCAAAATAACCACTCCAGCTGATACGTTAGTGAGCTTGCATCAAAATCTATGGGCAAAGAAAGCAGAACAAAAAATGGGAAGTCTCAGGACCTTTTGACTAAATATGAAGGTGTGTGGATAAGGTTGCTATAAGTGCTCCTTTTATAAATAAAAGATGTGATATCATAATCAGCAGATGCCCTCCTGTGCTTGCTGAGAGTCCAGGGTGTTCCTGATGACATCTTATTGTCAGTGTTAATCACCAAGTGTTTTGAATTCCTGAACATTGGATGTATGAATGCTGATCATATTTGAAGCCACTGATTAATTGGTGTTTGCATTTAGTCTTTCTCTGCTCATGACTTTGGACCTTCAGAATTAAAATGTGTTATGTATATAAATTTATTTTTTTTTTTTTTTTTTTTTTTAAATGCTGTAGCCTCCTCCCTAAGTTTCATGGACACGTGCAGTTTTGAACTTGAGAATATATGTGGTATGATTCAAAGTTCAGATGATAGCAGTGACTGGCAGCGTTTGTCTCAGGTTCCTGCTGGGCCAAATACTGATCACACTAATATGGGAGAATGCAAAGGTAGGAGAAGAAAACTCTTATCTTTCTGGGAAGTGTCTTCTGCAGAGGCATGTGACTTTCCTTCAATCTTGGCCTTGTTATCTGTTTATTTTTTGACAAATTACAGTTTATTTTTTAACTAAGCAGCATAAATCTACATACCTAGAGACATCATGTGATATGTTGATTTTATGCTTATTTCAGATCAAATGTCCTTATCTCTTTTGATCTGTTTTTTGTCTTAGTGTCACATCTCATGTCACGTGAGAGTTATATAAAGCATTGAACCTGTGATACAGGCACACCAAATAGATTGCTGTTTTCTGAATAGTTGCTCAAGAAGTCCTTGGACAGGAGTAGGATTTTGAAATGTATATTATCAGGGCTGAGGTGAAAAATTAATTGCTGATCTAGCTAGATGTATCTGAACCTGTCAGAATGGTCCAAGACTTCAGAAGCTTAAACCAGTCCTCCAGAAAGTCAACTCTGAGTTAGTGGGACTGAGTGAAAACCCACGGTTTTGAGTACAATTTGCTAGAGGTAATGAAACGAGGACAAGAGCTGCTAAGAGTATACTTCTACCTTTGGAAAATGTGAACAGGTAACAGTCCTCAGTCAGAGATTTGTACAGGATCTATCTAACCCTGACCTGACTGTATCCTCTAGAGTTATTACAATACAACATTAAGAAACCCAGTACAGGAGGAAAATTCTGTTTTCTCTCCCCTCTACCGCTCATTTCCCATCGACTTTTGGCAGATTCTGGTTACTTCATGCATTTTGACACCAGTGCTGGAACAGAAGGAAGCACAGCTGTCCTGGAGAGCCGAATTCTGTATCCCAAAAGAGGTTTCCAGTGCTTACAATTCTATTTATATAACAGTGGTAATGAGAATGACCGGTTGAATGTCTGGGTCAGAGAGTACACACCAGCCAATCCAAATGGCACTCTGAGATTCATTGAAGAGATAAAAGGTATGGAATAAAATTGCATTTTGTTTTAATCTATACTCAGTATTTTTCAAAGTTCTGGGGGAAATCGTTGTGGCAAAGTCACTCATTTCCTAGTGCTGTTCTTTGGCTTCTTCTCTATCTATGTAAATGATTCATTGCTGCTGAAATTATACCTGATGGATCCTCTGTCAGCTGTTTTCCTATAATATAATAAATTACCACAAATTTCAAACTCTTGTATTATCAAGATAGTTTTCTCCCAAACTAGCTAAAATTCTATGAGCAATCATTTTAGCTCTTCTAGAATTGCTGATATCAATAGCAGCTGATGAAGCTGGAATATTAGAATAAATTGCAATTAATAAGAAACTATAATAAAGAAATGGAAAGCATAAGTGCCCTGGAATACCTAATATATAAGTTAAAAAAAGAGAACTAGTATTTAAATGACTTAACTGAAATATATGAACAGAAGATCATGATTTGAATTGCAGTTTGAACAAGATTAAATTCTTGTGGTTTTAGGAGCCTGTGGCCTACAGAATGATCACTTGAGGTCAGCTAATGGCCAAGAGCTCTTTAAGCTAGAACTGCCAAAGTCACCTTAGGATTAAATTACTTTTTAAAATATTTAACTATTATTAGTGGTCTCCATTTCAGCTACACCAAGTTCAGAAGGATCTGAGCAAGTTCTTTTACTTAATAGGTATCATTTCTGTCTCTTTTTGTCCTATTAGGCTCAGCTGCTGCCAGTGCCTGCTTTCATTTTTCCACTCTTTTCTTCACCTCTATGGCTTCACACTCTGTGTCCTCTGAGCTAACAGGCATCCTTAATGTAAGAGTCGCTAAGGCAGGTCTAGACTTCACATCAGTCCAAGCCCTCCAAACTCTTTCTAATCCTACTATGATGCCAAGATTAATTTCTTCAGACTTCAGCCTTCCTCACAAACACTCTTTTGTGTCTATGAGGCCCCATCTCCCATTCCTGCTTTCTCAAGTCCATAATTTCCTTTGAAGTCTTTTATCTCATAATTGTGTCCAAAAAGATACCCTATTTTGACAATCTGTGACAAAACTTTTAGGAATGATTCAAGATCATTTTTTCCCCCAAGCTGTTTCACTTCTCTCAAGTGAGAAGTTACCCTCACCAATGCAGTCAATAACCTGTAAGTTACAGTGACACTACAGCCCCTTCCATCCATGGTCTTACACCCTGGCTGAGCTGCTCANAGATTTTTGAACTGCACATATTACATGTAAAAATCCTTTAGCTTATGCAGAAGACAATTTCATGGGAAACAGTGGGGTGCTTTTCTTCTTATTTCTCCATTATTTTTTTCCCTCCTAATTATAACAGTAATGAAAAATGTCAAGAAATTAAGACTTATATTTGAGATCCATTGTGTTGTGTTTAGGGTTGTTAAGAGAGTGATGCATGAGTTCTGTACCTGGGATTGGTACTGCTTGTTCAATGAACCCAGCTGGCCTTCTGTGCAGATGAACTAAAACCAGACCGCAAAAGGAACTGTTTTGGTGCACATACTTTTTAAAAAAGGTGTTCTACTTTCATTGTAGAACAAAGGCCCCTGTGCAGAGGTCTTTGCTTTTAAGTATATTGCTCTTGGAGTCAAGTGGAATTTGCTAGTGCAGGCACTTTTGAATGCAACATCAAACTTGCAGAAAGGTTCTATTGCACAGAGTAGGTTTTGCAAATGACTGGCTTTAATTTGACCTTCATACCATTAATCATGTGATGGGTGAATATTGCTTCTGCATAGGCAAGCTTCCAACAAGCCATTTAAAAATACAAAAACAAATGAATGAACTAGTGTTGTAGTTCTAGATTCCCAGAATCCTATGGAGCATTTTTTTGTAGAGGCATATTGTTGTTCAGTTATCTGAATATAACTTGTTCTGAATTTTTTCTATTGAACAATACAGGTGAAACTATTTTTTGTGGATTCAATAATCACAACATCTGGATTAATTTAATGAAATTTTATTTAAATTGTAAAAGAAAAAACAGTTTTAAAACCCATCAACAAGTGCTAATATGCATATTAATTATGTTAAAATTTTGTATTGAGCAAATATGACCTTGAACTGGAAAAGTAATATCTACAGAAGAAATATTCCTTCACATCGGTGCCAGTGGAACTGAAAAATTCTTACACAGTGTTGGTATAGGGTCCACAGACCTGTGCAGTGTTAGACTGTACTGCTGGCTCAGAAACCTCTACCCTTGTTTTTCAGGTTCTCCTGAGACCTACTGGCAGCTCCATCATGTTTCTTTGAACGTCACGAGTAAATTCCGGGTTGTGTTTCAAGGCATGAGAGGAAGTGGCTTATCAAATGGAGGCCTCTCTATTGATGACATCAACTTGTCAGAAACTCAGTGTCCCCATCACATCTGGCATATCAGAAATTTCACACATCTCCTCAACACAAGTCCAGCAGGGAGAGATGGGATAATATACAGTCCACCTTTTTACTCTAGTAAAGGATATGCTTTTCAGGTCAGCTTGTATGTAAATGGTACCACTGATAGCCCATTTAATTTAGGAATATACTTGTCCTTGATTTCTGGAGCAAACGATGATCATTTGGAATGGCCTTGTCCATGGCAACAAGGTACCATGATCCTGCTTGACCAGCATCCTGATATTCGTCAACGGATGTCAAACCAAAGAAGCGTAACAACAGACCCTCTGAGATTATCAGGTTAGTTAAAATCAAACGTGTAAAACACAGCCCAAAGACAAGGGGTCACATCTCCTCTCTGTGTAAATTAATGCATATTTTTTTAGCTTCTGGAATGTTCCATATATTTGCAGCAACAATAATATTGATCCATGGACAAGAAAAAAATTGGACCTCCAAGCAAGTTAAACTGGGACTCTGCGTTTCAAAGTTACATTTGCATAAGAAACAGGTGGATGATCTATTCCTAAAGTTTCTTTTGTATGTTCTGTGAGGATACATTTATTTCTGTTCTAATGAGAATGGAAGTTTTACAGAAGTCATGAAAAGAAAAATGCTGAATTAACAATACAGGTGGTTTATACCAGATAAAAATGCAGCAACTATGAAACATATCCCTGCCCTCCTTATCAAAGGTACAGTGATGTCAGCATAAGCCTCCAGATGGACAAAGTACTGCTTCAAATTATGTAATCTATATTCAAGGTGTGAGAAGATAAGGGCCATTGTCCACAATAACTTGGAAAGGTGGTAGTTGAGGTAAAAAGTAACTCTGAGAAATGGTAGGAATCTCTACAGAGATATGAAAGAAAACACCCACATTCAGCATTGGAGAAAGTTTGGACTTAAGGCACAATGGCTTTCTTCTTTTTGCCAAAAGAAATCGTCTCTGCCACTGAATTAGTTTTCAGGATTTTCACACTAGAAGAGAAGGAATGAAGGCACAAAACCATCTGATTCATATTATTATTATTTTAAAAACAGTAAGTTTCACATTTCATTTGCTATGACACTGTCTCTACATGAAATTCAAGTGGGTAATCTAGAAAGACTTAATGTCCTCTCCGTAAATGAAAGACACCACACCATGTCCTCCATAGAGGTTTGAAAAAGTACATTTTCCTTGTGCTTTTGCTGTTGCAGCCACAGTGCATAGCCCTTTTCCTTCTCTGACCCTGTGGAAATGCAATCTGTTTGCCTTCTGCTCCTTTTCCCTTGATTATTCATATATTGCAAATAGTCCACGATTCCCAAGGGAAGTCTTTTAACACACATTCTTTGTCTAACCAGATAGGTGTTGGAGCAGGCAGTTCTTTCTCCCTCTGTCAGATTCTTTCATGGACAGTCAGGCTCAGCTTTGAGCTTTAGAACAGAGTTTGATGAAGCAGGCATCAGTGATCCGTTACCATTTAGGCTGTTCAAGTATCTTGTGCCCCACATCTACTGGAGGAGATGCTCTCTTTTGAGAAGCACTGCATTAACTCATGTTACAGATGATTTATGTGCTACTTATCTTCTTGACCACCTCACTTTAAAGAACTAAAAAGAAAATACAACAGGTTTCCAACTAGCTCTTCAATAACCTATTCTCCAGCAGGTTCTTTTCTCAGTGCCTCTGGTGAAACCAAATAATTGAAGATATCCACTGTCTTGTGCCTTTCATCAATGGGGAATCTCAGGCAACTGAGGTTTCTTCTGAGAGGAAAATCCAGAGAAGTCTCACATTATTTTTTTTTTTTCCCAGAATCCTCATTAAAATATACTTGGGATAGGCCAGATAAAGTGGGATCTGAAGCAACTTTTCCCAATGGAACTAAATACATGAGAGGTCCAGGAGTTGGAACAAGTGCATTTTTAACTCATGAGAGACTTAGAAGCCGCAACTTTATTAAAGAAGACGGTGTTTATATTCTTTTAACATTGGAAGGTATGTAAACATAGCTGATACTCTTTACAATGCAGTAAACAGTGTCAGATACTAAGTCACTAGTGCTGTAGTTATAAATACATGTGATGTACTTTGCACTTGAGCAGTATTTGAATTATGCCTGTATCTAAAGTCAAATCATATGTTTGAATAAATTTGCGAACAGGTACATACACAGTATAATTCTTTTATCTCATGTGAAGGTGCATAAAACAATGCTAATCCTGTGCAAATTATTTTGAATAGATTAATTTGAATAAAACTACCTGTTTCTGAAAAAATTCTAGAGGACATTTCAGAAGTACATCATGATCCTGAAAGGCAAAAAAGACTGTTTATCCATTATGCCTTTGGACAGGCTTACTGCTCTTTATTATTAGAAATTATTATTAGAATAAGAACAAAAATAATGTGAAGCAAAGACCTTATTTCCTGTGGGTTCCCTGTGCAGATATATCGCATCTCCTGTCAACTGAGCCGAGCATTCCACCCACTCTTGTTACGACTACAAGTGCCAGCACCAACAAACCTGGCTCCAACCCTACTGCCACCAACGAGCCCCCCTCTGGCACTGAGACCACCACCACCACCACCACTGCATCCACCACCACCACCACTGCATCCACCACCACCACCACTGCATCCACCACCACCACCACCACCACAGGCAGCACCACACAGCCCCAGGATCCAGAGGTTCCAATGTTCTGCCCAGACAACCCCTGTGAAAACGATGGCGTCTGCGTTATGGTAAACAGAGCACCGGTGTGCAGGTAACTGCCTCTATTCACTCTCATGCAGTTTTGGGATGAGTAATGGAAGTTTCTAACATGATAAATCTTTGCTCCTAATGAAAAGAAAGACAGACTGTAGCTGATTAAGGCAAGTATTTGCAACTGCTCCTGTGAGACTGAATTTATGGCCAATTTGGGCAACAAAGCTCCTAACCTCAGCATTTGATCATTCTGAAGTACTCTGCTTGACTTTCCTGTAAATTATATTTTAAATGTGTTTATTATATCCAGTAATTTATTACTCCAAGTCTTTAGAATTCCCTATAGCAAAATATAGAAGAGTTGAATAAATGTAATTGAAAGAAAGGAGCATTTATATTGTTAGGGAAGATATTCAGTACTTATCGTGTAGGAAGTAGCATAGACATTATTTTAAAATTTGATTCAGAAATATTGTACAGTGCAAATTATGACCATGAATTACCAAAGTGTAGTCGCTCGCCTTTGAAACCAGCAGTGAAAACTGAGGAATGAAAGATTGTTTGCCCTGCAAGAAGATTAATATCAACTTTTATTTAATTCTCTGTGCATATGTTTATGTAACCTACCTGCCTGATTAGCTCTGAGGCTGAAGATAGTAACCTTAGATACTGCGCCAGGGCAGGTAGACTGGGGGAGTGCAGTGAGGAAAACATAAAGGCCAAGAGCCACTAGAGTCAGGATGACTCATCAAGTGTTACATATCCCCATTTAGAAACCTTTTAAAAAATAATTCTTGTGCAACTCACCAGAAGCAGGTCACAAATATGAGTAAATGTCAAGAGGTGGTTCCAAGAAGACAAAAATAAAAACATATGCTGAATGTTATGCCTCGTTTCAATATTATGGATAGAAAACATTTATTTTCTAGCATCTATGGACTCTTTGAAGCTTTAGTGCCTTTGTGACCTTTCTGTCCTACTGAAATGTGTGACCAGCAGTCTATTTCCACCCCAATTTTCTGTTGGGAAATGGATGGGAACGTGATACATCTGTTCAAGCTGAATCACCTGGAGTCCCCCCAGCAGGCAATATCTTTGCAGCACTCTGCAAACAGACTTGTTTTCAGGGCTGAGGTAGCCCTGAATAAATGGCTTAGACAGGAGCTAGAAAATCAACACATAAGGAATAACCAAGGTTCGAAAGATGGGGGTGGGTGTGCTCACTGTGGTGCTGGGTAAGGTGATGGAATCAAAGCCTGGAGGTTGTTTTCAGTCCTAAAACTGGATGACTGCAGAGCTGTTAATTTATTTTCTTACCTGCTTGTTGGGTGAGGGCAGAGGCAGCTCTTACAAGTTCTTTAAATTTGAAAATTAAAAAAAAAAAAAAGAAGCTCCATAGATCAGCTGCAACCAAGCATTAACTGGTCAAGAGGATCAGGAAGGCATTTAGGATTTCTGGCAAAGGCTCTCTCTGAAGGCACAATCTATGGAGCATCAGGAAGCTGAAAGAAGCACATTTAAGTGTGTAAGAACAGTGGGTCACTTGGGCCACTCAAGACAACTTTAAAATAGAAGTCCATTTTAAGATAACTTCAGTGTGCTTTAGGATATAGAAATTGCATCAGAGAAGCTATTTTTCTGAAGCAGACATTTTCGCACCTGTAATCTTTAGGAGATAGCACATGTTTGTTTTTTGCTTTCTAGATGTCCAGCAGGTGACAACTGGTGGTACATGGGAGAAAAGTGTGAAAGGAAAGGCTCAAGTCAAGAAAATACTGTAATAGCTGTTTCTTCAACCATAAGTGTGTTTGTTGTAATGCTTATTATCACCATTACAACTGCAGTGTGCCTTAAAAAGAAATACAAACAAGGAAAGGAGAATAAGGAGAGCCTCTCTCTAGAAGAAGTAAGTATTCTGCCTCTTTCAATATACAGACACACGCACACATGTCCATATTCACTAAAATGCAAACAATCAAATTAAGTAAGAAGTAAATTGGAAAATGTCATCTTTT
This sequence comes from Aegithalos caudatus, assembly GCA_013389925.1. Lineage (NCBI taxonomy): Eukaryota > Metazoa > Chordata > Aves > Passeriformes > Aegithalidae > Aegithalos > Aegithalos caudatus. The sequence continues at coordinate 413,328 of WEIU01000036.1, read as the reverse complement.
TGAAGCCTAAAGACTCCAGGTTAAGAATTAAAGTACTCCTCTAAGTGACATTAATTTATCAAACACCAAAACCCCACTTAATTCAAAACCTGTCCTCCTCTTCCACCCCCCTCCAATCTGCCCCAATGAGAGCCTACAAGTGGGATAGTGTGAACAAAAGGGTTAATTTTCAATTTGTAATTAAACCATATTTTCTTCTCAGTAAACTTGTATTTCATCTATTGCTGCCTATTCTACTAAAGATCTCCCCATAAAATACCTGGATAAGGTGTTAAAAAATGCACCCCATCCCAAAATAAAAAGTAAATCTAAAAAATAAATTTCCACATTCAAAGGCCATTTTTTATGCAAGGCATGCATGAAGTAGCTGTGGAAATATTGACTTAAGGAAATGTTAAGAAGACAGCAGGTTAAAGCTCTCTGGATGACAGGATCAGAAGGGCTGTGTACTGGATAGAAGCAGCATTTGGGCATGTTTTCACAGGAAATTTCATAGAGTCTGAGACACGTGCACTCTAACTTAAAGTAGGCTTCTCTTGGAAAAAGCAAGTGTGACATAGTTTAGAGGGGCTCACAGGGCACAGGAGAAATTTTGTAAACAAACTGAAGAGGAGTGTCCTTCCAGAAAGCAGAGTTCCATTTGTAATTGTGTACAAATATTCTCTGTGTGATTCCCCATTGAGTTGCAGTACCTCTGTGCAGTGTCAGATACTTGACACTGCTACTTTATGACCTTCCAATAAATAGTTTTGGTTTCTTAGCAAGTAATGCTCTTACATTATACACATACTTCCCTTCCCTATACACTTTTAAGATGTAGGTTTGTTTTTTTTTCCCCACTTAGACTAAAACATCCTTCTGAAGATAATGCAAACAAGCATCAAAGACACAAGATGAACATCACTGCAAAACCACAACTACGTCATCATCATTTCTGTTCCTTTTATCTCAACCATCATGATAAAAGTTGTAAAGTCTGGAAAATAGTTCATCATCTGGATAAAATACTGTACTAAAGTCAGTGGAGTGTCTGACTGTGCTGTGTATGGCTGCCTTGTCCTTCAAGTCTACCTAAAGATGAAGAAAATATGAAAACGTCATCCTGAATTTCAGTCAACACAGGAAAGCCTAAGTTTGCTATATTATCATTGTACAGTTGTCTATAATAAAGGGGAGCTGGATCCTGTATTCACAGGGTACCCAGCAGTTCTCTGTCCTGCTGCAGCTGACAGTCAGTACTGTGAGAGTTTGTGGAGCATGGGAGCGTCTGTTCATTATGTTCTTTGGTTGTGATCTACTCACTATCAAAGAAATAACAAGTAATGAGGAAAGTAATAAATGAACCTCAGAGACACACATTAATGAGGAAGTCACAGTAGAGATAATAATGAGGATCCAGAATGCTTCAGCCACTGATTGATGGTGCATTAGAGGAACTACTCAGGCAGAACCCTCAAGAATGTCAACCTGAACAATTATTAACTGATAGGAAGGGGAAAACATGATTAACATGAGTGTTGTGGAAAAGTTGAGGCTGCTTGAGATATGAGAAAAGGCTTGCAAATTTATGTAAAAATGACTATGGGGTGTTTAGGGGAAGGATCAAAAGATCCAAACAAAAGTGGGGGGAAATAGGGCCAGAAACTGGATAGGCCCACCTGCAAAAGGGCCAGAGGAGACCACAGGTCTTAGGTTATGGATATAGGTACTAGCACATGGAGGGACTTGCATGGAAGGCCTGTGTGCCAGGAACTGGAGGGACTGTGGGCCACAGGGTTTGTAGATCTAAAGCCCACCAACTGGAAGGACTGGGTATTTTGTGTGTCTTGCAAGGTCCAGGTGCCAGCAGCAGCTGGAGGGATCAAATTGTGTGTTGGTGTGTAAGAGGTCCAAGTGCTGGCAGCTGGAGAGATCTGTGTGTGTTAATATTTCTTCAGTGAATTTAATCCTCTGTGTGTGTGCATAATTCACTAGTAAAACTTCAAGGTGGGACAAGCTGGTGAGTTGGAGGAAGTACTTCCACATCTGGAAGACTCAAACATCACACTGCCCTATCTGGCAAGAAGAAGGTGACTTATATACCACTGCCAGAACTCCCAAGCATGGATATATTTAAGAGGTTTAGAGGCCATGCTAACATTTAAGGGGCCTGTGCATGTTTGAGTGTGTTTCTGGATGTGGAGCATGAAGGCACACATTTTTCTACCAGAGAACCTGCATTCTGATTTCCTGGAGGGGAGGAAGAAGACAGGGCTGTGTGCCCTTCTCTGAGTTTGGGGAGCATTACAGAGGGGTTGTGCTGCCCACACTGCTCCACGTGTGTGCAGCAGCCTCTCCCACCAGCCACTTCAGTGTGTGTGTGTGTCAGTGTGTCTTGGACACAACCTTGCTGCCAGCCAGACCTGTGAGCTGGAAGAGGAGCAGCAGCCAAATCCTTAGGACTGGGATGTAGAGATCACCTGGGGCCATTCCTGGCTGGGCATGTTGGCTGGGGAGCTGAATCCTGGGTCTGGGAGATTTAGTGGCTCCCTTAACACCCCTGACAAATAGAGCCACGATTCAGTAGGATTTAGAGAAAAAAAAAAAAAAAAAAAAAAAAAAAAAAAAAAAAAAAAAAAAAAAATAAAAAAAAAAAGGCATGGAAATAAAAGGGCCAGAAGAAGCCAAACGTCCCTCCCTGCGGACACTTTGCAGGGGGAGATGGCAGCCACCATGGGCACAAATCATCACATTTGTGGTGTTTTGGAGGGGGGCTACAAGAGACAGGAGTGCCAGTAATGGAAATGTCAGGTCACACCAGATGGTTGGTAGACTGGTATGTGAATGTGTTCACATTTAAAGGTCAGCAGCTACTTTGATTGCCTGGGATGGGTGTTGATGATTTTAACATTTGTCATGCAATTTACCCTAACTCTGGGCAAGAGCAGTTCAAATGTATGGAAATTTGTTGAGGGAGCAAGTCTTCCTCTGAATGCTACTGCACAGCACAAAGCAACAAATGTGTATTTTTCTGTATCAAAGCTATATATGTAGTCCTTCTCTGATTCATATTCTCTGAAATGTAGTTGTATTTAAAGCATTCATAGCTGGATTTATTAGCTTTTGTTGGAATCCAAAGATTCATGAAAACAGCCAGACAAAATTAACAAAGATTTGTCAGAGCTAACAAACATCCTGGATAGGAAAATACCCTACTATAGCTGTCTTAAAATAACTTTCCTATTTCCACACGTCTTCATCAGCAGTTTTCATGCAAATAATCCTCCAAATGCGCCTTCAATTAAGATATGCACATAGATTTACATGGAGTTAAGAAGACACAAATGAGACTGTTCATAAATTCAACCCTGGCTACAATTCTTAACATTATAAACTGTGAGCATTTGATAAATTCAAATGTGAAATACCAGATTTCTGACTGTAGGGATCATTTATATTTTTAAAATCCAGATTACATGAGACACTTACCTGTACTCTCATCAGAAGAGAGCTTAATACACAGAGCAGTATTACAATATAATTTCAATACATTAAGGAAGATACAAATTCCATAGTGTATATCCTGAAATGTTAAACTTTAATGGGAAAAAATCTTATTCTTCTGTGTATTCATTTCAAACAGTAATTAATGATGAGCATGGTATAAAACTGAATCTTCCAGTCGGTGAGTGTAAACAACTCACTTCTGTGGAGCCAAAAGAGAGGTTTTTTTAATGTCCTTAACTGACCTAAAAATACACAAGGGGAGTAATTTTTTTCAGTTTTACAATGCAGAAAAATTACTCTGGAAATGCAGAAGGGAGTTCAATATTACACTTTTTTGTTTATCACAAAAGTTATGCTACTAGCTCAAGATCCTGAATAAATATATTTTTCTTAAAAAGCTCTAGCATGGATGACTTAATGATCTTAATTTTGGAGAGGTACATTTTACACATTTACAGATAATATGGATATTTATCCCAGGTCTGATACTGTGTTGGCTGGTCAGAGAGCTATACATGAGCTTGCAACCTGGGTGCTCACTTTATTTTCCTGGAGCAAGTTTGTTCACAGAAAGTTTTACTAAAAACCTTTACTGTACAAATCTGTAAAATCACTGAGATACTAATGTGATAGTAAAGATCACCAGTGTTAAATCTGCACCAATCCCTTTATCTTTCCTGTCCTTCTCACACTGTCGTGATTCAGGTTGATTTGCAACAAGGGTTTACTCTGCCCACATGCCTGCTCAGGCACCTTCCACTCTCTCTACACACCAGGACTAGTGTGAAAACACTATTACTGTATTCCCATAATATGCAGGACAAGGGTTTGGTCTGTGGACATTGACTCCTTGGGTTGCCTGCACTGCTCCTGTTCCTCATTAAAGAGCATCTCTAGCAAAGACCCAGACCTAAGTGAATGTTTTCTTCTCTTCTCCTCCTTTTCTGGGCTCCAGATTTGCTGTACAGCTGGACCCAGCAGAGTATGTGCACATTGTATCCAGAACTGTGTGCATGACTCATTCCCCACTGCTGAGTCTATCAGGACTCACAGCATGGGCTTAAAAATAAACTAACTCCAATATTCAAGTCAGTGGCTCAGGTGTGGAATAATACAGAAAAAAATCCCACCCAATCGTGGGTCATTGTTCTAGGTACTTCTTGGTCTTTCTTCAGGAATCTCAGCACTGCAGAAAATCTTTTAGTCATGCCACCTACTATCTATGCTAAACAGGATATGCAGCCTCCTATTCCTGATACAGGCAAACCAACTCACTGCTATTGGCATCACACAGATCAGCTCTGCTCAGTTTAGCTTTTGCACAAGTAGCAAATTACTGAGTCATAATGTCTCAGTCTGGCTGGCACAGCATTGTCTAAATGCAAAAAAGGGACTGATCCTAGACACAAGCCCTCCTGTTTCAGCTGAGTGTGTCTGGTGTCTTGTGCCACCCACGCCAGGCAGACACAGTCCCAGGGTGCAGGGCAGGAGTCAGGACTTCAGGTGCAGTTTGTCATTTTCTTTAGGTGCAATTCAGAACAGAGAAGTCGTTTATTGCCCTTTTATTTTCCCCACAGGTCTCTTTATCCACTGCTATTAGAGTTCAGGGTCTTTTGCTAAGACACAGATGCCATCAGCTGAACTACCTTTGACTCTGATAAATAGGATCTTAATTCTCCTCTCTTCTTGGAGTGCATTCTCAAGCTATCTTTGGGGCTGGTCGTACAGATTGTTATGTCTCAAAAGGAGAAGATAACCAACAATTAAACTGCCTTTTCTGAAACAGCCAGTGCTTTTCTTAGAATCTAGAGGTATTGCTTAGAGATTTTTGTAGTATTGATGCAGTAATGGCAAAATATCTGTATTTTGCTCTGTATTATGAAATTATGAAGAAATACATGGTGATGTAATTTTCCCACTTCTTTCAATGACATATATTCTTTTTTATTACAAAAGACAAGTCCAAAATTGAGATTTAAGGATTTGTTTCCTGCAAGAAGATTATGAATTTTTGGGCAGCAGACAGATTCCATGTGGTTGCTCTCCTTGTCTTCTCCATTTTCTGAGCATCAACAGAAATAACTGAGAAAAAACAATGACCACAACCACTCAGACTGATTACTACTTACAGTCTAACTGGTATCATAAAGGCTGCAGACAGGTTTACACTGGAATTCTTTTGCTCATAAATTCGACTGGAGATGAAGAGTTCCATTCTTGATCTATGCCTTTGAATCCACTTACCATGAAAACAAAATAGCATCAAAGAAGTTTAACTGGAATGTCAAGAACTTAAAAAAAACACCAAACCCAAACCTCTTTGTTTCCCAAGGTTGCAATCCTTAATCCAAAATACATAAACATGGTCACTCTTCCAGTGCAATAATCATGGGGGAAAAGCACTGTATGCTCTTTATGAGATTTGAATCTTATCTAAACATTTTGATGGAATATTTTGATTAACTTCTTAATGATAACCTTTCTACTTCACAGTTACTAATATGTAACTAGAACCAGCCACCTTCTTCTGCTAGATGTGCACTTGCCCTTGATTTTTTATTGTAACTCCATCTAGATCTACAAAGTCTATGCCACAAAAAGCCAGATCAAAACTTCCTAGAGGCACATCTCCCTCTTCAT
>WEIU01000036.1:333992-407182 GCA_013389925.1 Aegithalos caudatus | reverse complement strand
CCCCCCCCCCCCCCCATACTTCTCATCATCTTGTGAACACTTGGCTTTGGAAGCAGCTTTCACTCATGTAAATGACATTTGCTTGTTCAAAACAAAAATTAATAATTATAAATAACATAAAAGTATCATTGCTACTCCAGTTTCATTTGTTAAGAAAATTATTAGTTTATTGAGTTTGGTAGTTATTAAGTTGTTTAATAAAATTTGTTTATTAACTGTGGAAGGAGTCTCTGTTGCTCCTTAGAAGAGTCAGGTTTCGTTCTGGCAGCTCCTGTCATGCTTTGTCGCCAGAAAAGATTTGTCATTGTAAGCTGGAGGTAAGGAGAGAAAAAGAAAATTAAAGGGCAGCCTTGACCAAAAGAAAAATGACCATGCTTAAGCCTTAACAGGTGCAACTGGGAGGAATGGGAAAATAAAAGCTGCTGGGATAACATACTATGAATTTTCTTAAGGAAAAAAAAAACCTCTAAGAAAAAGAAAGAAACTTAAATTGAGATAGTGAATACCTACTATGGGCCACTGCATGATAGTCTGTCTACAGGCCATGTCTCACAAGCAGATTCCTCCTACTCAGCAGCCCACCCACTTGCTCTGCTTTTCACAGGTTGCCAGCTCACAGCAAGATCAATTGCCACTACATGTGTCCTTTTTAAACTATTCCCATCAGCTTAAAGCAATGCCCACGTCTCTCAGAAGTGAAACCTGCAGCTGCCCAAATCCCAGGGCTGCAAAGCCTCTTTAAGCAGCTCTGTCCCTTGGGAAGGTCTGGGAAACTGACAGCCAGGGAGCTGCAGAGCTGGCATAAGCATCACACCAAACAGACTTAGCCACTGGGAGCTGGAAGAGTGAGGAAAAACCTGAAAATGTAACCCTTTCCATGGACAAAGCCAGTGGTAGTACCTTGTTGTGCCAGCTCTGCTGTGTCCCTGTGGAGGGCTCATCCCTACACAAGCTGTAGCTGGGAGCAATGAATAAAAGTGGTTCTTGCCTTGCAGGATTTGCTGGAGGAACCAGTGGAAACCAGCTCAGTTTCACATAGACACTGAAGACTGGATTTTGTCCTGCTCCCCTGGGAGGGAAGTCACCATCCCACATGCAATACCCCTTGCCAGGAAGCCAGGCTGGCTCTTTCCAGCACTCTGCCCCACACTGGCTTCCCTGGCCAGGTCCCCACACAGTCACATGGTGGGAGTGACAGTGAATCAATTTGATTAACATCAAACCTCCCCCACTGGCAACAGCCTGCCCATGGAAGATCTGCAGACCTCTGTCCGGCAACCACCTTTCTTCCAGGAGTGTATCTTGAGCTTTGGAAGAAATTTGAGTTTCTGAGAAATACAGATAGCCACGGATGCATCCATTTTGAGTGCAGTCCCAGCAGCTTCTATGGCATTTTTGAAGAGAAATGTGGAGAAAGGAGAAATAGAGGTTTATTTACTTACTTTTTTTTTTTTTTTTTCCCCCTGGGGGTTCAAACGAGCAAGCCACTCCACCCTTTGTGCTAAGTAAGTAATAAAAATGCTTTTCTTTATTTCATAACAATACCTGGGTGCCTAGATCCAGTTGTGCTACTTGTTTTCTTAAAAGCAAGTCATCTTGGCTTCCACTTACCTTGATTTATACCCATAATGCACAAACCACTTTGCAGGTGTGTCAGATTGCTCTCAGATTGGCTGTGGTCAGGCTCACTTGTGTATTTGCTTTCTCACTTATTTCCCACAGCATCTCAATGATTTGAAGGACTAGAATGGGCTGGGTTAAAATTACTTTTGTTCTTTTCCATTCCATAAATATTCTTCAATGATAAAACACTTTCCTACTTCTTATTAGGTGTCATCAAAACCATTTTCAGGCTTTGCTACCCAAGCCCTCGTGGGCTGGGGTGCAGGAGCTCAGGTACAGTGGGTGCTGGCTGATACTCACATGGGTGCACAGTGTGCAGCCTCTTGCAGCACAGGAGGGTTTTAAAGCTCAGAAGATGGAAAGTTTGATATCTTTGGAAATGCAAGGCTGAGCATCAGTTTTTTAATCAGCAGTTACAGCTGCTGTCAACTGCCTTCCTGGCAACCCCCTGCTGATGGTGGAAGTGGTTTTGGGAATGTTTCGCAATACAAAGATCACCTCTTAAAGGAGAAAGCAGAGCACTTTGCCATCTTCCAGCCTTTTGCACACTGATTTTAGAACAATGGAAAAAATTAAACAGCCTAATAAGCAGTAGAGAAATCCTGAGCTTTCTTTGCTACCATTTTATTCAGCATACATGTGAATGATTAAACTGTGCTAAATAACTGGTGCAGTATCTGTGAGCACACGATTTCCCTTAGTTTATTAAACAGGAATGCAGGAAACTCTCCTTCCCCACCACTTTGTCTTTTCTCACAAGAGGTGCTGAAAGCATCTGAAATATCAGTAGCTACTGGTGAAGTAAAAATATTTTTGGACACCTCTCTCAAAGGTTACTGTGTAAGACATAGCAGTACACTCCCAGGGGTCTGGATCATCTCAGATAGAGCCACGTATGAGCAGGATTACTCTTGCCAAAGACCTTTTCCCATCTGTAGAAAGGCTTATTTGTCATTAAACCTCAGACTCCAGTGATATCTAAGAGTACAACACCACCGCACAAATACATAAAAACAACTTTTATGGAAGAGAAATGTGGATCCCAGCAGCCAGAGTCCTGACTCCTCCCCATGGATGTGCAAAAAGAAAGGGCAGGAGGAGCATTGTGGTCACCTCCTTCAGATCCAGGAACTGCAGGATGCAGGTCCAGGCCCCTGAACTGGATGTTAGGGATAGTCATTAAATATTTACTTATGATGTTGGGCTAATTGCCCCAGTACACCGGAGTCTTGATACTTCAATCTCTGGCAGGAATGAACTTGAATGAGATGAATGTTCAAGCACTTACAAAGTAGTTTTACAATTGATTACCCAAATACTCCTGGGAAATGGGAAATAAGTTTCCTCATTTATTGGAAAGAGTTAAATCACTACTATTAGGAGGCTTAACTAAGGGCACAGAATAAATTCCTGTCAAATTAGACTGAGAAAAGGCAACCCACCAATACCTGTTTGCTGGTCTGACATTTTGTTGCTCCAGTGGTGTCATTTAGTCCAGCAGCCACAACCAGGGAAACTCCACTTGGTGGGAGCAAGCCTGGGACCTGTGTCAGTGCTGCTCTGCCATAGCCACAATCATTGACTCCTTTCCCCTGGTGGTAAAAATCCCACAGCTGTTAGACAACAGACCTCAATAGTTGGATGAAGATGGTGGCACCAGGAGTACCAGGAGTCCCTGATGATGGATCAGGGAGTGCTAACCCTGGTCTTGCTAAATCCAAGGAATCGTGGGCTGTGGTATCAAAGAATGCAGCTTTCCAGGCAGCTGAATGACATTTACAGCCAGCTCTTATGTGCTACCACCTGATATTCATAGTCAGTACTTTTTATTCAGTGTTTTCTAAGCTCCTTCATTGTGAAAAGAGGAAGGAAGATGCCTTTGACAGTGTTCCAGGTATGTTGAGAAGTGTTAAAGCTTTTCCTGTTTTCAAATGAAGATCAAAATTTAAAAAGTTTAAAACATTCACTTAAACCTTGTAAATACCTTGAAACATCTTTACTACATATTTATTCCTCCTGTTATTTCATTTGTTATTCAAAAACACAGCTTCCATATAAATGTCATAAATGTCCCATCTGCTTCAGCTTAACAGGAGAAAATTGCAAGCAAATCAAATCAACATTTTTTTGTTATTCTAGGTACAGGAGCCTGCTATGCTTCACCAGGATCTACAAGAGCACAGGTCCAGACAATGGGAAGAAGACAAAACATTAGAGAAACATGTACTCAAGCCTTAAAGTTCCCAAAGTTGAAGAGTTCTGGTTATAGAATTTTAATTTGCCTTGTTTTCTTTTTTCAGCTTTTCCTCTCTAGAATGCTGCTGAGTCATTGCAAATTTGGAAATCTTGTGACACTAATTAGCTTCTAAGCTGCTTAATTACTTGTAAGGGTATACCAACAGTATTGGTATGTATTATGATTGTAATTTTCATTTCAGTCTCAAACTAGAAGGAAAAGAAACAGAAGCTGACATTCTAAAGTCAAAACTGTTTATATATATATATATATATATATATATACACACATGTACGTATTTAAAGGAACTAAATTTGTTTTCTTAAGGAAGTTTACATTACTACAGTATTATTGCAAACCCAACACTCCTCTGGACAGTAATACAACACAGGGGGTTACTAAAGACATCCTCAGAAATTCTACTGGTTCAATAAATGACACAAAAATGTTAGAAATGTACTTTCCTTTAATTAGAGTTCATTCTTCAGAATCCTTCTGGGATAAATGTTAAAACGCTTTTTTAAATTTAAGATCTCATTCCGTATTTCAAAGAAGTTTGCCTATGTCCCACTTAGCTTTGCATTTCATTGAGGGACCAATTTCTGGCTTTATTAAAGCTTTAATAAACAGTCCTTTGGACTGCAAAGCACAGCAGATCCATCAGCATGTCATTGAATGCCATTAGACAACTGCTTTGAACATTTGTGGCTCCATGTGTGCTGTGTTTGGGTACCCAGCAAGGCAGTGCAAGAGCTGAGCAAGAGCTTTGGACAAGGGGTTATTGGGCAACAGATCCCACCTGCACTGACATGGCTAAAATGCCACAGTGGGGTCCTTTGGAGGAAGTGTTTCAAGTTGCCCTCTTGAGGAGAGAAACAACACACTAAAAAGATTTGACAGTGATTATTGTTTTAGGCTAATCCATTTTTTAAACCAAGCTATCAAATATTTGATTGAAACTCTGCAGAGAAACAAAGAGTTGATTTATGTAAGGAACTTGCCATCTCTGCCAGAAGCTGTTCTGGAGCAGGTTAGATTTTGCAGCTAATGTAACTTAATTATGGGTACTGAAAACAAAGCATTTAGGAACGAAGTCACAACTGAACAGCTACGGTGACTACAAGTGACAGAAGTAGAAGAGTTCCATCAACTTCAGAGATAAAGTGAAGCCCATTCCTGAAATCAGTGGGTGTCTTGCCCGAATGAGCAGCACAGGATTAGACTCAATTGCACATCATGCCAGCACTAGCTAGGAACATAGAACAGATGTCAAGTAAATAGGGAAGTGTGGGACAAAACAGAAATAATTGTAAAAATGTGCCCAAGGATAAAATAAATTGATCCTAAGACACTAACAAACATTCATATAAGGCAAAATGAGTCTTTGTACTGGGTTGGCTTTTATTTTCTTGCTAATATTGCATAACAGAACTATGGCATGATGAGGAGGGGAGATAATAAAATAACTTATCAATGCACTATTAACTCTACACGCTCTTACTAATAATAAGATATTGATGTCTCCTTTAATGCATGCCCCATTGTTGAGAACTTTCTCATTACCCTGCAGTAGCATACACAAAATGGCTTTTTTTATATGCTCATGGCCATGAACGTTTGGTGCTAAAGGCTTGCTTAAATGGTCAAAGATACCCTATTTAAGAAACAGCAAACACTTACATTGCACATTACCAACATTAAATGCAATCTCATTATCCATTAGCCAGTATTAGTGCAATTTATATCTTACTTTGGTTTGAGTTTTGCAGAATTTCTTGATCTTTGCCACATCATCAGTTGAGAATATGGGTGTTATTTCTTTGCTCATCAGTTTGATGCTATTAGGAAGCATTATTGTCCTGGGTATTTTCCTGCAGATGCAGAGAAATGTCATGAGATTAACTATTAAATAAATACTGGACCATTGTTTACACAATAAAAAAAAAAAAAAAAAAAAAAAAAAAAAAAAAAAAAAAAAAAAAAAAAAAAATTCAAAGCAATCATTAGATTTATCCATTTTATTATGGCTCAGCAATGGAAATCCACACTGCAAGAGGATTCAATGAAGTTCCAACATCAGCCCCTGCAAAGAGGGCTCATGGAAGAGCAGGGACACAACTTAGGGGGGAATAAAGTTGTTACTAGGGAGGGCCAGGGCCAGCTAATGGGAGGAAATTTGTCATAGAGGAGATGGCATTAGGTTGAAAGGTTGCTGTCAGCTCCAGTGGTGGTGGGGCAGCCATCTCCAACAGGTACAGGGAGTGGCTGGCACAGGCCAGGCCAGCTCCTGCCTCTGAAACAGTGGGATCCTTCAAAGTACTGAGCATGCTGAGAAGAAATTTTAAACTGTTTGGTAAATGCCAGTCCCTGCCATGGTTCCTCTCAAGCCAGTGCTGATAGCAGCCTCTCCTGCTGCCATGCTCATCCATGGAGAGTTTTATCACTGCTTATTCCTCCTGCGCACTGGCCAAAATAAATCGATTTTTCTGTAAATACCTTCCACATGATATCAGTGATATTGTAAGTAGACCATTTGCTCTTGAGCTATAGGGTATTTGGATATTTCCCCACTGAGGAGGAGGAGGAGGAGGACAGATGGCAACTCTCGCAGCTACACAATGGTACATTGAGGAAAGGAGGATGCAAAGGCTCACAAGTTGCCCATATTTTTGTTCCAGTGCCTGCTTCAACCTGAGCTGCAGCCAATCCCTTAAAGGTACATAAGGACACCAGGATCTGAAGAGATATCTGCCTGGAGATGCCCACTCTCCACTGAGGGACAGCAGCTCCCCACTGCAGCCACAGGACCAGGCAGTGGGCACCCAGCGAGACCAGTGCTACCAGCAGAGCAGGGGGAAATGCTGTATTAATTCTTGCCATTAATATTTTCTGCATAAGGAAAGCCAACAACCAGTGCATACTGCCTTTTATACAGTTGAGAGACAAAACACAGACCAAGTTACAACAAAAATCCAAAATAATTACATTTTTTTCACAATTCCTTCCACACAGTCCAAGCTACCAAGGAAGCAAGCTGCCAGCACCCAAGGAAAGACATGATTTGCTCCACAGCTCCCTTCAATCCCACTGCAAAAACTTCCAAATGTTTGAAACGGGGAGCAAGTAAATCTTTTAATGCTCTCTGAAAAGCAATCAGCTCACCGAACGCATCATTCAGCAGCCTCTAATATAAAATAATTAAACCATGAAAAGCTGCTGCAGTAATCTTACTTAAAAATCCTAAATTCCTTTACATTTTGAGGATCTGATGGCACTGACTCCCAGTCAGACACATACAGGCAGGGCAGAGACCACGGGAGCTTCTCACAGCTTGAACAACTTCTTCCACTCCTTGAGCAGAGGCAGCTTAACTTCATGAAAATTTGTTGTTGCAGCACAACTATCCAAGAGATACAGCTAAATCCACATTCATTTCATTTCCAGACAAATTATATTTTGATGCAGGTCACTAGAAGCTAATCTTTCATCTCTGGTTTTCATACATGAAAATGAAAAGGAAAAGATTTTCAGATTAAGCAGCATTCATCATACTAAATAGAATTAAATCAAATGGAAAATTGCATAAAGAAACCCAGTTAAAACAGTTAAATTAAAAAGCCCTTTACCTGTTTGAATGTAATCTTTGATTTTCTCAGAAGAGGAGAGAACCTTATTATTAAGCAAACTTAAAAGGGATCCTGGATTACTCTTTCCCCACTTCCCTGTTCTTGAACTGTCAGTCTGTCTTCATGAGCAGACTTTGCTTCCTATCTGTCAGGCAAGTTCATTTGCTTGTTCTCACATGCCAGAAAAACTCAAGTTTTCAGTATTGCAGGAGCACTTAAGGTGTACAGTAAGCAGCAGATGAGTCTCTTATTAGTGATTTTTTTGTTATGTGCATATATAGACAGACACACAGGCACATACACATACCTGCATTCAGTAATATATAATATATCTTCAGCAAAAACCTGAGCTCACTGGAAGCTAGCCTGCATTTCACAACTTTTTATTGATGCTCTGACAGCTCCCATCTGAAATAGCTTGTGGTAAGTACTAAAAATGAAGAAATAGCAAAGCTTTCTAGATGACACGTATTTAAAATGATCTCACAAGTATTTCAGCTTAACTGAAGAAATTATAATAATTTTTTTTTCCTCCAAAAAACTCTAAGACTTACATTACATCAATTAAAAATACATTTATGATCTTGGGTTATGGCAAAAGGGAGAGCAATAAGCAGTTGCTGTTTTGGAAAACAGCTCTCTGGGAAGAATTTTTCTGATATATAACACAGGCCTAAGAGGCTCAATAATGCCTTGGGTCAAATTTTTGCTGATGAACATTACCTTAGTTTCTTGGCTGGAATCTCCTCTGGCTTCTAAAAATCCAATTTCATTTCAAGGCAAACTTTCTCTTAAAAATAAATGCAGAAAACTATGCAATAAGGTTGGTTTCATACAGAACTCGAAAAATTCTGAGATTCGGGGTCCAAGGCAACATTTTCTTTGTTCCTTGGTATTTGGCAGTTTTCCTTTAGATCCCCATGAATGAGTTGGTGCAAACTACATCACTGGTCAGTTGGAGAGGGGTATTTAACCAGTCAGAAACAAGCATCCCCTAATTCCAAGTGCTCCACACGTTATTGCATGAATGTCAAGCTCTGTGAGTACCAACAGAAAATTGTAACACCTTAGAAAAGCATCCAAGGACAAAAATACCAGAGGCAGAGTCACATACTGTTTACAAACACAACATATTGATACTGTTTTAGTGGCAGCATTGGGGTCTTTAAATGCATCTGTTTCTATAACCTAGATTTTTGCTTAGAGCTTCTGAACAAAATCCGACATAAGCTACAGGTAAAAAATTGCATTTTGGCATGAGACTTCAGAACTCATTAGTGAAGACAGTGACTTTTAAACACAAAATACCACTACTGTCTCTGAAAGCCCTTGACATGTAAATCAATAGAGGCAGGGAAAGCAGTCACAAAAAACTTCCTAGTGTTTCCTGTTCCCATTCCTTTGCCATGCCCTTTGCTTGGGGCTGCTCCAAGAGAGGTGATGCCAGGCTGCAACCTCAGGCTGAGGTGCTCCAGCTTGGCCTACGTTTGTTCTTTTCCTGTGTGTTGGTCCTTCATGTTTGGAGATGAAAGGTGCAGTGTGACAGAGAGGCCTCTCCTCTCTTCAGAAACTGCCTCCTCATCTCTGGTTTTCCACAGTTCAAACACAAGACTTTGAAAAAGATTTCAAAGCTGCATCTTGTATATGGAAATTCATGGCTTTGGGCAGGTTCATGATCAGGCCTAAATTTCAAGCTTAAGAACCTGCTGCCTGAATGTCATTAATTTTACTTGTACTTTGCCTTTTTCTGTTTTTTAAATGGGTATTTTATAAGCATTACTTACCTGCTTTTATATGTTGATATCTCGGTGCTTGATTCCTTAAGGACTTGCAGGC
Source organism: Aegithalos caudatus (assembly GCA_013389925.1). Taxonomy (NCBI): domain Eukaryota; kingdom Metazoa; phylum Chordata; class Aves; order Passeriformes; family Aegithalidae; genus Aegithalos; species Aegithalos caudatus. Next base: position 397,861 of record WEIU01000036.1, on the reverse strand, counting down.
ATGGTGAAAGCCAAACTCATGTTTATCTGCAGTGGAAGCTCAGAGACTAAAGACCTCAGAGGAGGAGGGGTGCAGACAGCAGCAGCAGATCAGGAAGAGGATGAGGTTTGCCTGGACATGGCAGTAGGGGTCCAGGTGGGAGTAGATTTGGGCAGCTATCCACCCCTGCAAACACACCATCACCTGTGGCAAGAGGCACCTAAGTGAGGCTCTGAAGACCAAAAGGTAGCAAAGGAAGGTGACAAAATGAAAGGATATATTGGGTTGGGATTGTAGGTGAAGTTGGAAAACCCAGATTTGTACTTATGATTGCTTTTAAAATTTGTATGCTTTTTTTAGCCTTGGCTTGCCACATTCCTGCTGGAGGCTCAGTTTCCAAGTCTTGGTTTTTAGCATTGTACATGGAGCTCAGATTGAATAGTATGAAATAAAAATGAACATTGTGGAATCTGTGAAATGACACTTCATTTTTCAGTAAACCAGCTGTAGCAGAGAAGAATCAGAAGAAGAAACAATATGTGCCCTTAGATTTTTTTAAATCAGGAAGGAAGGGTTTTTTGAAGCCTTACTCAATAGATAAGATAAAAACTTTAAATATCACTGCCTTTTATTAAAGGAATCAGAAGAGAAAAATGTTTTAGCAACCAACAGTAAGGCGAGAGTAACTATAGACCTACAAAGATGCAGAGAGAGCACTGTGCTCATCTCTATTGCAGTTTCACTGATTTGTTATGAAAGGAGAAATTTCAGAGCCATGAAAATCAAACCTCTCCTATAAAGACAAGCTGAGAGTTTTGGTTGCTTCGCCTGGAGAAGGCTACTGGGTGACATTAGTGCTGCCTTTTAACATACAAAGGTGGCTCACAGGAAAGATGGAGAGGTCAGGGTCTGAAGTAGGAGGACAAAATGCAATGGTTTTAAATGGAAAGAAGTAGATTAAGTTTGGACATAAGGAAGAATGATGGGATATTCTTACAATGAGACACTGGAACAAGTTGCCCAAAGAAGTTGTGGATCCCTTTAAGTGCACAAGGCCAGGTTGGAAGGGGCTTGGAGCAACTTTGTCTATTGGAAGGCATGGGGTTGGATGAGTTGATCTTTTAAGGTCCCTTCCAACCCAAATGATTTTATCACTCAATGAAATACTAATCCAGTGCAATTTTTTCAGTCTTTTTTGAGGGACAAAAACACCCATGTTTTTCAGGAGGAAACTGGAGGGCCAGTTACCAGGATGGCCAAGGCTTCATTCATCAGGAGCAGATGCTAGGAACCTAGGACTAGCACTTCTGACAGTTTCTAGCTGTCCTGTTTCTCCCACTTGCAGAGCTGCAGTTAAATAAATAAGATTAGCCAAGATATATGCAGCTCTTCAGGGCTCTGCCAGACATTCTGCCAGGTCTTACACTGCCGACCTACTAGACTTTCCTCCTGCTTTCTGCTTACACTAATCCACTGGAAAACTAGCCCCAGAGACCTGCCTCACTGACCCCCATTTCTTTAACAATAATTGTTGATACTGTACAATAGAACAACACCACTACAATTCAAACAGCTCCTTCTCATGACAGAGGTTTTGTGGGGTTGGCAGAGAGTCCCAATGAGGTCCCTAAACCCATCCATCACCCACTGCAGCCCCTCCAGCAGGTTCCATCCTCTGTGGCTGTGTGCCACTCTGACACAGTGTGGCACGGACAAGTACTACAGCAGCTGCTGCCACACACAGCCAGGGGACACGTCCCTCCACTTTGCTGCCAGCTCATTGGGCGTGGCACCTTAAAAATGGTTTCTCCATCTTATTTTTTTCCCTTTTATTATTTTTCCTCTTACCCCAGACTCCCCGCGAGGAGTGGTTTTCATTTATTCCAAGCGTGTTTGGCAAGAGATTCCTTTTGTCCCACCCAGGAGTCAAGGGCATTTTGAGGTCTCGTTGAGCAATAAATAAATATTTGAGTCATATTTCTGTTGTCCCATTGTGGTGGCCTGGTTACCCATCTTGAGCTATCCACCTTTGGAATCTGATGGAGAGAATGGTGAGAAGACACCTACTTCTCAAAGCCACTCTTCATGTCAGCTCTTCACTATGCCAAATAAGAATGAATATAAAATGATTTATCCTGGGGGGAAAGGAGAAATGCCAGATTCAGGCAACTGAATAAAAATATAAATACTGCCAGCTTTCAACAAAAATTGATCTCCATTCAGTGTGACAATCACAGGCAAGAGAAAAGAATTTTATATACAGAATACAATTAATAGTGAATTTTTGTGGAACTACCAGAGCTGCTGTTCCAACAGTCACCCACACAGGCAGAGGCAGTGGTCAGCAAGAGGTGCCAAGGGAATCCCTAAAAATAATGTTGCCATGGAAACGAGGCTGCTAGGGAAATGGTCCAGCAGCACTGAGGGCCTAAGCAAAAATCACCAAGGGCAACTGCCCAAGCAGGACTGATTTTATGTTCATTCTGCAATTGCAAATCCCATCATGTGCTCACGGCGCTGAAAAAGGGGAGAACATGGGAGCTTCTCCCAGGTTTGCAGCTTTGAGTCACTCAGTGCACAGGAGAAAGTGGTTACATGTGACATGTGCATCTGGTGACACAGAATGTGTTTATACCTGGGCAGCAGAGCGTGGTGTAGGGTGCCCCAAGCTAGTGACGACCTGAGCTAGTGCAGTCCCTTGCCACCAAGGACTTCAGGGATTAATCAGCAGCAACACAAGACAGGATGTCAGGCTCTGTCAGCACCCCAGGTCCCACAGCAGCTCAAGGACAGGAGCCCCAAGGAGAGGGAGGACAGGGGATATACATACCTAACAGACCCAGGAGAGCTCTAGTTGATTGTATCACACCAAGAGGAGGAGCATGTCCGAGAGCATTAAGTTTGCACTTTTCAAAGAGAGGTGTGTTTTCAGGTCCCAACCCTGCCTCTATTCTTTATTCATGCTCAAAGGTAGCCATGGTGACTGATCAGGAGATTTATGCCTGGCTTGTTGACTACTATTCATCATATATATATATATATATATATATATATATACACATATACATATACATATATATATACATATACATATACATATATATATATATATATAAAAAATATACGTGCCTGGTTTAGAACAACACTTTCCTGATAGGGAGATGGATGTATTTTGATTTGGGCCACAGTCCTTCACTTCTCCTGCATGCAGTGAATACTATCCTGTATCCTGTAGATCTTTTTGCTCAGGCTGGAGCCAACTGGCTGGAGCATTCAAAAAATTTAATATTTTTCTTTCCCTTCTTAGGAGAAGGGAGCAGAGATGTGCCCTAGACAGACCTGTTCATGGTGAATGAGATTTTTCTTAACTTGTGAAAGCAATTCTGCTTCTCTGTGCCTCTCCCCTCACTCTCCTGTGATGCACATCCTGCCTCCAGATACACTTCTTTCCTCTCCCAGATGTAAGGGCTGGAGGCAAGTAAACCCCACCTGTCTCAAATCCAACGGCAACTACTGTGTCAGATTCTGCCCTGCTTTATGTCCTATAAACATAAAACAATGATTCCTTCCACAAACCCTTCCACAACTACTGTTGTGCTGTAGTAAACTTTCTCCTGGCCTGGTATCAGCAAATGAAGCTCCAGCCCAAAGGAATTTAGCACAGTAGCAACTTACATGCATAACAGGCAAGTTGATAGTTGTAGAGCTGACATTTCCCTCCATTGCCAATATCGAAGGAAGTGAGAATAGGTAACTTGCAACCTACAGCACAACATTATTTTATCTCTGATTTCCTCCCCATCCAATAAATGCTTCGAAAACTTTCTGCAAAGCAGGAGTATTTGCACATGGTCTTGCACTTAAAAGCATATCCAAATTATAATTGAATGCTTTCCTCCAAAACAAAGATAATAGGGGCTTGGGAAAATAATATTTTAGGTGAATGTCTGCTAGACAGGCAAGCTGTCAGGCAACAAGTTCTTTGGGGAAACACAGCTTGATACTCTTCTTAAGGGGAACCAGTGAAATTACAAGATGGGGAAAAGTAATGTGTCTTGAGAGGTTAAATGGAAAAGCCTGATTACTCCTCTCAATTATCCCAATCTTACTTTGGGAAATTCGCTATTTGAGAAGCGCTTATTTCCAAATTATACTGAGATGAGCAAGAGGGTAAGTCAGTGAAATTACTAAATGAAAACCAACCCTTTTATATAATATGTGCAACCCGACCAATTTAGCACAACAGATTCTGTACACATTTGAATATCATGAAAATAGTGTCTTTAATATACAGTTTATATACTTACAATACGCGGCTTAAATTTGTTCATATACATTACAGGGATATTTATTTGCACCTGGTTTAAATAACAATCTGCCTTCAGCCTTTTACACAAAAGCCCAAAACAGCACAGAATTCCATGCTTCGTTTTATAACGGAAATGTACTAAGCCAAAGTTTTGGGACTTTTTTTTTCCCTTTCCCAAGTGTAACTTTTTTGACATACCCAAAGTGAATCTAAAGAGCTAAGAACAAACATTTTTAATACAATTCAGAAGATTGTCCAAGTCAAGAGAATCACTCTGCAGATTTTCACACTGAAAATTTGGTTATTACACACAAAAATTGTGAAGTCTGAACAACTCCCGGACTACTCGGAGTTTAAGACATAACAAAACAAAGAGTCATTTATTGCTAGGTCTCAACAAGGGGCCTGTATTTCTCCACTGCCCTGCCATCCCTATAAATAAAAAGGATGATACTTCTTGCTTATTAGGATTTCATCTGTACCTTCTGGCTTGCATACAGGAATGCTGCAATTTCAGAGCATCAGAAGGAGGAGCCAGGAGAGCTGGGTAAGCTGTAGTCCTTTCACAGGGCTGGTGTTTGGCTGTTAAGTGCCATGGTGTAACCCCCTGCCTGGCCTGCAGGCAGGACTTGGCTGGCCTGTGTTACAGGCAGGCAACCCACTGGGAAGGACACAAGAAGCTGGTGCCAGCACAATTTGTTTTGTGGGGGGACAATGAAGAAGTTGATTCAAGATGAAAACATGAGAGAAAACAATTATTTATAGACAGGTTTGAAACACGGCACGTTTTCAGGCAGCTTCGCTGTTTACGCTGTTTCTCTTGAAGCTGTTGTGGAACAAACTTTTTAAAGTGACAAGTAAACCTGTTCTATTAGAAAATACACAGTAATACACAGTAAATTCTAACCCTTGCTTCTAGTTGAAAAGAACACTTCAAAATGTATTTCCCTTCTAGTTTTGGATGGACCAAATGTTTTCCGTCTAAGTTTCTAGCCGTAGGCAATTTTTACAATATGGCAAGAGTAAGAATGCAAATATGCACTCTGAGTTGCTGTCAACACAGCTTTGGTTAGCCAGGCAGGCAGCAAGACAAAGAATCTTAATCCTAGGCACAAAGAGCATTTGAAAGAAACTTGCATTTCCCCTCAAGTCTCCTCTCCATCGCTCCCCTGCCCAATTGATGTCCACCTCCAGAAAAGCCTCCATGCCAGAACCCAGCTTTCACTGCTGAAGGCAGCCTCAGTCCTTGTGCCAACATATGACAGTTGCATAGAAAGGATGTGTTTCCTGATTCAGGACAGAGAGACAGCTCCATACAGAATGACATGACGTGTTTTTTTCTATCAAAACCCCTAGACAAAGAAAACCCCCAAGTATAACACACAGCTCAGACATCGATAACCAAGTAAGCACCAGAGGCCTTATACTTATTTAATCTGAGGAAAGAAATCCAAGGTTAGGACTGGCCTATTTTAATGAACTGTCTTGAGAATCTAAGTGATTTTAGGCCCACTCTGGCACAATGCTCAATGGTTACAGCTCCCAGGCCCCAGACAGCCAACACAACTCCCATCAACATGGCTTGACTCCACTATTGCCCACTGCTGACCTCTGTGCTGTGTTTGGGAGTTGCCACAGCCTGGCCACCTATTGAAAGGTATCCCTTTCCATAACCTAGGATCCAAAGGCTGTGCCACAATACTCCACATGTCCAGTCTGCTCATTACTGATTTCACCAGAGCAGATACTTCAGTCCAGCTTGTGTACCACAGCAGGTGGATAGACACTGGAGCCATATAATTCACAGAACACAAATGTTAGGAATACCTAAATGCCCAAAAATGGCTTGGAAAGTGAAGGCAATGAGTAGCTAAGGGCAAAAGAAAACGTTAAATGCTAATACATTATGCATAAAAGCAAGTAAGCAGTGCCAAACCAGAACAGGACAACTGGAAGGTCATCAATAGCAAGTTTGTAATTATGCGTTTTAGCTGCACTTCAGTGCACAGGCTCAGCTTCTGCAATTGATGCACATTTCTAGGCCTTTCTGTGGGCCAGTTCTGTTTTGGTTTATGCACATAGGATGTCAATGCAGCACAGTTATGAATGCAAATTCTAACAGTCTCTCTGCAAGAATAACCACTTCAAGCCGGTAAGCAGAGATGAAGAATAGGTGTGATTCCACAGTCAAAGAAAACTACTTTCTCAGGGATGTTAATACTCTGGGGGGGCATTAGCAATAATTAATATTACCAAGACTGCAATATTTTATTTTTCTTTTTTTTTAGATATTTTAGGGTTTTTTTACATAGAATTAACAAGCTGAGCAAAACAATGGCAAGTACTTGACATTAAAGATTTGGCCCTTTCATATTTGAACACTCATTTGACACAGGTTTAAAATGCAGTTGCTTTCACCTTGTACATGGTCTACCAACATGCATGTACATCTGAACAGTATCTGAATTCGATCTAGTCTTATTTGAAGCTAAAATATTTTAGAATGCTAATTAAAAAGCATGTGGAGAAAGATATTGATCTGTTGCTTAAAGTGAATACATTATGAAAAACAGGAGTATGAACTCTTGGGGGTTTTTCTGTTGGGATATTTATTGGCTTGATAGTACCCACAACAACTGGGCTTCGCTTTCAGGTTGGCAACTGGTGGTTTGCATTACTGGAAGACAAATTGCGGGTCTTGGCTTGAGCATGGCAACGTGACATTAAATGTGTCCCAGCAACAGAAAGCTCTACTTACTAATAAATTCTTTTTAATGAGTCAATATGGTTGAGAAAACAGGCAAATTCAACATTTTTGTCTCTGCTCTGTATTTTCTCTTGATGCTCACCAGTATATGTTGTACTGTGGAGATATTTTGTAATAAATCAAAAAGGTAAGCAAGGCAAGTGATGGTGTTCTCCTGGCCAGGGCTCTGCTCAGCAGTAAGTGAAGTTGCTCTAGCATTCCTAGCTCTAATCACCTGAGGATCCTGAGCATGCACACTTGTTGAGGAGGAAGGGATAACAGAATGTTTCCTGAGGACCTCCACAAATCCTCAAAACCAGTTTATAAAGGCAGGGGGATCCTGGGGTTATTTAGACACATTTTAGAGACCTCTGTCAACTACAAGAAATCCACAAAGGACTATCAAAAGTTAATCCTATCCTTAGCTTTTTGAGCAGTTAAATTTGAGAGGTCTCCAGGGGCAGACTAATGCCCACTTACCATCTCTATGCTCCCTTTTAACTGCTTCTTTCATGTGGCATCTACTGCAGTGAGTTTTTGCAGCTGGGCAACTAAATTAGCACATCCTTTGATGCTACAGCCCCTCCCACTTTGACACCCACATCCTCCTAGCCCACCTCAAACAAAACAGGTGAACTGAAAAGATCACAAGCATTTCCTGTGCCATGGCCCAAAACCTCCCTCAGCCCATTCTCAGCAGCATGCCATGCTCTGTTTCTGATCCCTCCCACCTTGCCAGCACTTTATTTCAAAGGCATGACACAGGAGCACTGTCACCTTCCCACACAGGTCCGACCGTGGGAATAGGGGAGCAGATCAAGCACATTTTCAGACAATCACAACAGCAGCAGAAGAAACACAAGGAGTTGTTACCTTCCACCACAGCATGGCTCCTGCAAGGGCTGTGCTAGCAGGCTGCTGCTGCAGCAGGCAGCATCTGCTGAGAAAAGAGCCTGTGCACTGAACTGCTTTTCCCATGAGAAAGCTGCACGACCAGAAGTCATGCTATTTACTCCAGTCATCCGACTACAAAAGCAACTTTTGAAATCTACAGGTCATAAACTTTTAATTGGCCAGGGCAGAGTGGCTCAGTAGAAAATCCCCCTTTTCCCTCCCCTCTGGGCAACGAGCTAAGCATGACTCTTGGTTTAAAAACATTTAACTCTTTTTGCTCAAAGTAACGTGGAAAATGCATCCACATTACAGATAGTCAGGAAGATACTGTTAATAAAAATAATGCTGCAAGAAGAGTGTATTAGTGGCACTTCACAGCAATTCTTAACATTTTCAGATGTAGTGTCAAAACCAACGCTTTTGTATATCTGCAAGTCACAGCATGTTACCAAATATTATGTGAACAGAAATAATCCCGTAAGAAATAACTTTTTTTTGCAGTTAACACAAAACTGTAAACAGGATTGGTGTGTGTCTTTCAGCATCAAATTGTTCAGTAATAAATACAACTAAGTCTTAACAGACTATGGAGTCAAAATTCCCTTAGTGTCCAGTTTTTAGCAGCTGTTGAATGTTCAGGGATGCACAAAGGCACACCTCTGCAGATTCTCTGCCTTTATCATTGACATAGAAAAAAAATCCATTCACCACTGAAAAATGTTTATCTGCATAGTAAGAATTTTTCTACTACTATTTACAAGAAGGATTTTTAGTGCAAAAAAACAGGAAGTGATGTATTAGTCCAAATGTATCAAGTACAGTTTCACTAAAAACTAGCCAGCATCACATCTTGGGCCGCCAGCCATTAATGAACTGTAATATTTTCTTAACCTGCAATTTGCTTAGCTTGAAGTCTTCTGATAGGATTTCTTCTGTAAGCTGAACCAGTAAATTGCCATCAATCTTCTCTGTGACAAAAAATGATATGACATCTTCTGACAGACCAATAAACCTCAACGATTTAGATACCTCCTCTATCGAGAGTCCAGAAAGGTCTGTGGGTGGCTGCCAGGGAGAGCCATCCCCACAAGACCTTGGTGCTAACTGGAGGTGGAGGGGAGATGAGAAGGGGTAAGACACAGAGAATGTATCCTGCATACCCTTTTTAGCAAGATACTGATCTTCCAAGACGACTGCAGAGCCAGCTTTTGATTCCTCCTCGGCACCATCTATTTTCAGTGGCAAGGGACACATGTCTGTAACTGTCTTATCTTCACTTGACTTTGGTGCCCGAGGAGGTAAGGCTGGACACGAATGGCTCTGCTTTGTGTTGCTGACTCCCAGAGTTTTCTCATCAGTGCAGTCTAGAGAGTAACTTGCTGACTTTGGACAGCTGGAGATGGTGTTTGTGAACTCTGCTGGAGTCAGTGGGGAGTACCCTGTTGGGAGGTCACACCCATCAAAGTCAAAAGTCAAAGGTGCTGGACAGCTTCTCTTTGGCGTACCTGGAGTCTTCTGTCTGGGGTAACTGTAGCTCCTGCTTGGATCAAGCAGAAAATCGCTCCTATTCAGGCCTTCAGCAGTTCCTGAAAAATGGTTTGGCCAAGATAACCTCGAAGGCAGAGCTTCAGCTGAGGGGCTTCCCAAAGGCATTGTGCTCTCAGGCTCTTTGGATTCAGTTTTCATCATGTTACATGGGTAGCAGGAAACAGGTGCGCTCTCAGTTGGGTTGGTGTTGTCGCTCTCTGTGACATTACTTAAGGAACAAAGCAGAAAGGATGTTGTTAGTAAGAAAATAACTGGCATTTCAATAAACTCAGAAATATCTGACAGCGTCAGAGGGTGACCGTCACAAGTAAAGAAGAATCTTCTTTCCCCCAGCAGAACTTTCCACATTTGAATTAACATGTTTGAATTAATGCATTGACAGTTCACTCACCCCTTCTAAAAGCCTGACAAGATGCTGATATACCCAAAAGCCTCATGTCTTGTTTTTTCCAGCTCATAGAAAACTAGATGTCTCCATTCAGTTCTGTGTCATCTCACAAATACTCAGTTTTTCACTGTTGAATTCCTGAGGGATACCACCACAGATAAGAAACACCCTCACATACACTAGAAAGATGTTCTAATCCAGTACTTCCCTATACATATACCACAGATATGTATGCAAAAGCTCATCTGAGGGCAGGTCACCACTGCACTGGGCCATGTGCACCAGGTCAGAGTACAGAGACATGGACATGGAGTGAGTTAATGCTCCCTGCCAAAGGAAGAGTTTTAGCTGGAAGGGTAAGCAGACCCGGCTGGACATGCCGAAGTATCCAGCTTTAAGCTTACCCAGAGTAACTTGCTGGTGTGTCTGGATCTTTGAAACACTTTGATGTTAAACACTTGCTCTTCAAAGGCACCTAAAGAAAGTTACCCTGGATCCACTTCCAGGTGGTGAACTAAGCTCAGCCTGTCCAAGGGAACTGATGGTTTATATTCAGGTGTTCCCAAGAGATGGAGATGACAACAAAAGTATGCAACCTGTTATCAAAAGCAAATGTTTGCTGATTTTATGCCACTTTCTAAGAGAAAACCTGAAAGATTGTGCTGATCTTTGGCATTTTGGTCAACTAAACCAGAACACCGGAAAAACAATTAGCAGACTTATAAAACCCTTACTCAACACAACAGACAGAAACCAACAGTTGAAAAAAAAAAGTGTAATTACTCACCTCTCTCTTCTGAAAACTAACTACTCAAGAAAGAAACTCAATAGTCACCCCATGACAGCTCAATGAAAACTGCTTGAGAATGGAGCAGCGATCAAAAAACCAGCAGAGTTTTCAATGGATTGACACAAAATTACTTCCCTGTGCACTTAGAGTGGATAAGAGAGAAAGCCAATCTGGACTTGCCCAGATGAAATACAAAGTGCAGATGTGTAAAAACAGCCCTAGTCTACATGACTGGAAAATATCTGTCCCACAGATGCAGTTTGCCTCTTTCTAACCATCTCTCAGTCTCCATACTGTGCCTTCCAAACTTTTCATCTGTTTACCTCACTAATACAAGTCTGACAGGTAAAGCAGCTGGATGTTTACAATAGGAGAGATAGCATTTTTCCCCATCAACAGGGATACACCATCAACCAGCCACTTCTGGCTACTTAAAGGCCAACTGGTGTATTGCACAGAGTGCAAACTATTTTTCAAAAACCAAGCCATCAAGCTGAGAAAACAGTCAGTGAGGTGTTGTAAACAACCAACTATACAGAGCAATTAAATTGATTGATCCTGTTTCTGTTTTCTAATTCCATATTAGAACTGGAAAACTTATTGATTTCAAAGATTAATGGAATTTCTGAGAACTGATAAAGTAACATTTTAACATTTTTGAAGTGCTTCCTTATTCGTCCTCCACTAAAATGAACTGCCTGGGACTCAGTGCGAAATGATGCAAGACAAACCTCAAATACAGCTGAAGTAAGGTATCAGGCATTTTTAGAGGCAGATAAGGACAAATCATACTGACTTTTTTTCTGTTTAAAATACTGTCTGAAACCTTCATGATCCAGAAAACAAGGTCATTGATATACATGGCAAAGCAACCTGGTTACTCCACACAATGGCAATGTTCTAGTAGATTCCTCTGCAACACGAGGTCAGCTCTACCAAAATGGAGACATCTGGTCTGGACCCAGCTGGAGATGAATTTCATGCAAATACTGTGAAAGTCAAGGCAAATCATAGAATCACAGAATTGTTTAGGTTGGAAAAGACCTCTAAGATCATCAATCCAACCATTAATCCAGCACTGCCAAGTCCACACTAAACCATGTCCCCAAGTGACACATCTACATTTTTTTTGAACACTTCCAGGCATAGTGACTCCAACACTTCCCTAGCAGCCTATTCTAAGGCTTGACAGTTCTTTCCATGAAGAAATTTTTCCTAACATCCAATCTAAACCTCCCCTGGTGCAACCTGGGGCCTTTTATTCTCATTCTATTGCCTGTTAGTTGGGAGGAAAGACTGACCCCCACCTCACTATAACCTTTTGCATTCCTGAGAAACCTCACTTCTGTTTTCCTAGTTTTTTGGAAGGCAGATGTATTCTTAGCTACAAAAAGAGAAAACAGCATTTGGTGAGCCCCTAAAGCTGGGAGGTCTTGTGCTCAACCTCCCGTGGAGTAGACCTTGACAGAACTACCCAACAGGCTTCCATAAAATAAGCAAGCAGCCTTGATCTAGAGTGATCATTGCCAGATCCACAACACTAAGCTGCAAATGTGCAGTATGACTTAGTAAGGCAATTCCAGCATAAACTATTATACCAACTGCATCAATGCTGAAATGAATTCAGTGATATTTCAGATGAAATTGTAATACCCATACAGGTAGGACTGTGTCATTGAAGGCNAAAAAAAAAAAAAGGCAAGAAGACATCCAAGGCAAAAAGGAGGTGATGCCTCAGAAGGTGCATATACTTTCTGAAGCCAAAGGAAGGACACTGTATCACTAAGAAAAGCTATGTAGCTACATAATTAGAATTTACTGTCAACTTTCAACTAGCCTGAGTGGATTTTCCAATTTGGGGGCTGGGTTTGTGCTGAGGTGTGTTTGATGTGGAAGCTGTCTGGCCCCCTTCTGCTACACCTCACTTCGCTCTCAGTGGTGTCTGCTGGTCTTTCTGTCGTGTCTGCTGGTCTTTCTGTCCTCCATCACATCCACCCCATAGGTTCCCATATAGTTAGCACAACGCATTTCTGGATTACCACATTCTTTTTGTGTTCCTGATTATCAGAGCTGGCTGCACTGCAGGCAGTACTGAAATCCCACCCAAAAACTAGCTTTGAGGTGGTCTGGTTTGAAGATTCAAACCTTTCAAGAAACATGGAGAATTATACATGATCTTTTAACTAGACAGCCTGTGTCACCTAGGAGTGATACTGCTTGTAGCAGTGCGTGCAGGTGTTTAATATAAACTGCTATGTCCTATCTAGTAAAGCATAGTTTCTGCTGGAGCTTTTCTTCCTTTTGAGTATTTAAAAATAACTTGACAGGTTAGCCTGTTGTACTAAAAGTCAGCAAGTCTGACACCGCACTGTGCCTTAGAAACAAGTGCCCTCAAAAAGAACAGTGCTAAATTCAACTTTTTCAGAAAGTGCTAGCACGGTGCTCCCAGAGGTCAAACACATACATGTTGTGCAGTCCTGAAGAGTAGTAGGACAGAGTGGGGCTGGGAGAGCGCGTCTGCTGTCGAGCAGGTTTCCCTGTGCGAGGAGGGATGGAGGGACTGGTGGAAGACGGCTTGGAACTCCGCGGTGGGACCGGGGGAGCGTTGAGGAGCCTGCATTCCTCTTTTACCTGTACAAAAGAAGAACACGTAAGCAAGCAGCAAGAAAATCTGGGCTACAGCAGCCTCAACCAGATGAAGCACATCTGGTTCTGCCTTATTCTTTGAAAGGAAATAATTAAAAATGGAGTAGAAGAGAGACAAGAAAAAATACATATACGTTTACAACAGTATGTAGCTGTCAAAGAAGTCCAAAAGAACACTTTGCCACTGGTAGAACTACCATCAATCTTTTCTAGGGCACAATTCAGCAGTTTGATATCCACTCATTTAAAAAGTAGCAGCAATGAAACAATGTTAAAGAACCTTCCAGTAACACAGAAAATCAGACAGACTGTTCCTGATATTATACATTCTGTAAGGAGCAATTCATTACGCCTAAACTTCATTAGTGTTGTTTATTTAGATGTAATAAACCAAGCTTATGTAATGAAAAGATCTCAATATACTTTGATGTTTCCTGACTTACTTCATCAGTGATAGTAAGTCATCCAACTCTAAGATGATTCCCAGCCTCCCTTCCTCAGGAGTAGTACATGTATCTCGTATTTACTAGCTCTGGATTCAGACTTGGAGCTTCAGGCCTTCTGTAGTTGCCAAAGCAGGGCAGAATAAGGCTGTCCAAAATGTACAAGTGGTAAGGTGTACACCCACCTGACAGGTCTGTTCTGTGCAGCTAGACAACCTCACAGCTTAAAAACACAGCTGTAGCACTGATCACCTGAAATTTAGTGTGGTTTGCCTGTGTATGAGCAACATGTCAGGATCCATCCCCATAGAAAATATGATGGAATTCAGGACTTAATCTTATCAGGACATATTTGGGAGAGCAACTTTATTTAGTAGGGCTAGAGGTGAGAAGGCTGCTGAGAATTCCGCTGCCAGGCAGGATTTTTAATGATTCACCACCTGCCCCTGGGCAGGAGGAGACCTCTATGTTCTCCTTGTCTGAAACAGTCTTAGATGCATCAGAAAAGGGAAATTATTTTTGTGTTTGAAAGTCGAAGTGTATTTTTAAATTTTACAACACTGAAGAATTAAAAGTTATCTTAGCAATTCTGTAACACATAATTAGCAGTTAAAGTGATTTAATTTATTTAAAAACAAAATAAATGTGGAACTTTTTGCAATTCACTTCAGTGCTTTCAGAATGCAACAACATATTTAGTACTTTTGTGAAATGGAAAACTGGGGACTAGGACATTGTAGTACATTTTTCCCCTAATTCAAAACAAGTCAAAATTACAGGAAATGCCCGACAGCATAAAACACTGAAATAAATCTTGTTCTAAGGGTTCTTATTTGCTCTTTCAAGGAAAGGGATGAATCAATTTTATTCATGTTTGTTATTGAATTCAGGCATAAAACTCTTCAACCATTTTAGTGTTGTGCCCCAAGGATGCCTGAAGAATTTTTTTCCTCCCAAATCAGAATAGGCAAAGTCAATACTGAATGCTATTGAATATATCCATGGGGTTAGAGAGACCATTCAGGGGAGCTCTCGGAGCGCAGCAGATGGTCAAAGACTTAAAGCTTTTCTTTCCTGGGAAGACAGGAATTCAAAGGTGCTGTCATAACAAACTGTGCCAAACTCCCTTGCTTGACCCAGATTGCAGATCGGAACGAAGCCATAAATAATACCTGTTTGCAGTCCCAACTGGTCCCTGCCACAAAACCACAATTACAGCTGCCACACACAGCCCCCAGGAAATCCAGCAGAGGAATAAAAAGGCGAGATTTTGCAGATTAAACTGACAAGAGCAAGGGGATGCTTCAGGAAAGCCATGCTCACTAGGTCCAAGAGGATGGCAATGAAATAAATGGAGGAGATGAGTGGAAGAGCCACAGTGCGACAGTACAATGACCTCAATGGCTGCTGCACTTGGCTGTAAATACACTTTGCCCTGGAAGCACTAAGTGTCATGTAGCTGTCAGATACAGATAAAACAAATTTACACTGCAACCTGAAACTTCTATTTGACATTGAGCTCTCTCATGCTCCAACCCTCCTCCCTGTGACCTAGGAATGGTGACCCATTTCTAATGAATCAGGTATTACATTGATTTTAAGACCTCTGCTTCTTTTCCTTGCTGCCATCCCAAGCTCTGCCAGCACCACCTGGGCCCTGGGGTGTCACTGCTGAATCTGGGCATCACGGGTGCCCATTGCAGTGACCAGCTCTGAGGCTGCCTGGGTAAAAACTGCCCTGTTACCACTCTGACTGCAAGCGTAACACAAAGCAGTTCCACGCTCCTCGCCCACGAGAACCTGAACTTCCGGCGCACTCCATTAGGGATGTGCTTTGTATCAATCAGGAAAACAGCCTCTGGTTTTATGCAAATTAGTGTTTGGGGAATGAAGAAATTACTAATTTACAGGCCTTAATTCAGAGGTTATTCCCCCCTCCTCCACCTTCTGCCTTCATGCTACTTTGATGTTCTGAAAGGTATTTAGAAAATACAGATGATATATCACACTGCTTCATCATGCTGGAGAGAAGAAAACCAGAACAGCTTCTGAAATACCCAGAGGTCCTTTCCTGTCCTGCAAACAGCTCCTGGACACACGTTTTAAATTTAGTGCAAAAATACAATTGCCAGCCAACCTTTACACAGAAATGCTATGGAATATCACTCTAGAGGGAGTGATGACTAAACCGCATGTTCACCAGCAGCTCCTGAGATCTACTTACTCTATAAATACCTACATGGAAACCATGCAAACATCTCCTCGGCCCCAGCCCACAGACGAATTCTGTAGGTCACTGATACTCACTCCAAAGCTGTTCCAGGAAGCCACAAAAGCAAGTCAAAATTATTATAATCTATGGAAGCATAGGGTTTTAGTTTTATTTTATTTTTAATGGGGCTACACCCCCTGCCCACCTCTAAATTCTAGCTAATATCTTTAGCAGAAGTTATTTCTCCAAAATGGCTAGAAACAACACCAAAATTGCTGACAGCACTCACATGTTGCCTCAGTAATGTAAGACACACAGGACAAAATTGCATATAACTCTGAAGGGCAACACACACATCCACCCCAAGTGTTACCCTGCTGTCCCCAGAAGGGAGTCATGGGGATTCCCCAGGTGTGAGGGTCCACACTGGTGCTGTGCAGGTGCTCCAGCACCGCACTACCCACACCTCAGGGATAACCATAAGACCCTCAAGTCTGAGGCATGACCCAGGCAGTCGGCACCCCCATGTCACAAGGGCTGCCCTCACCTCACTGCAGGGGCAGCCTTCCTCCCCTACCACCCCACCCCAGCACAGCACTCCTCTGACCCTGTGCAGAGGCAGCTCAGCTCACAGAAAGCAGCAGGAAACGAATCATTTTCCAGATCCAGACCTGGCTGCCTGCCCAGGCACAGGAGTGCCAGAGCCAGCACAAAAGAGAAGCCAGGACGATGTGTCTGGGAAAGGAGGAGGAGGAGGGTGGGACCAGCCCCACGCTGTTAACATCAGTGTAGGCTGCCAGGGAGCCTCATCCTGATATGGTGCTGCTGGGAAGTTGTCCAAGAGTCTGGACAAAGTGTCAGTGCATACCTGACCTCAGAGGCAAGGAAGTGTTCTTGGGTTCCTGCACTTAACATTGCACGTAAACACTTTGCTAAGAAGACATAATATCTTGCCTTCCCTGGCTGTTCAAGCTGCCGCATTTGCTCGTTGGGGAAGTTTTGGTGGCACAGAACAAGGGCTGTAGCTGGGTATTTTGTGCCTGCAGGGTGTCCTCCTCCCCTCTCCTCACTGCACCTCCCCAGGAAGCACAAAGACTGGCCAGGGGCATCCCCACAGAATTCCACTGCAGGCTAACCCAGCACAAATGGTAACACATCTTAGCTTTCAGCCAGGTTGTGACCTGACTCATGACTCATTTCACGCTCTTGAAATCACCATAGGTTTGCAAGTGGAATGGTATCCTTTTGATTCCAGAAAAACCGCTGCAAAACGAATTTGTTAAATAACGATATACACTAAGATTCATGGGATATATGCATCGTTGACATTTTAATAAAGATTCCTAGACACTCTTTCCTGAGGGAACCTTCTTTCTTCCTTTCTTATATTTTTTCTCTTTTTTAAAATAATGCTTAGAACTATATCAAGAAACCACATAATGGGTGGATTCTCCAGCCAGTCCACATAAGCTCCTGTTGATAAAATGCATTTGCATTTTTCCATCCAACGTCTCCATGACATTTCAGGTTTGGAGAAGTGATTTTTCCCATGAGTTTTCACTAAAAACCTTATACCAGGAAACATGCTCTGTTTACAAATGAGTCCCCTAGAAGGCTCATTTATCAGTTCTGCAGAGTTCCTGTTTAAACTATTTTCTTTCAATAAGCAGTACAGAGTGATTAGTTCAGGTCTAACTGTCTAGTCTGATAAAGTTTCATTGAGGACAATGACACAATATTCTTCAAAATTTATTGTCTCATAATAGAGAAGACAATTTCTCATTAACAAACACTTCAAACCTGTAAAAATTCTAGCTGTTCTCATTATTAGAGCCTGTTAATTGAAGACACACTAAGGCAATCTGAGGCATTTCCAAGTGGGGTCATGCCCCATCCACTCTGGCCACAGAAAATATGAGAAAACATGGAGGTCACATGGAGAGATGATGTGGAAAGCAAGAGAATGAAGTGACTCAGCAATTCTTAGACTTTGTTTGTGTAAGAAATCCAAAATAAGTATCACCTGAAAGTATCAGGATTAAGATACTAGATCAGTAATATTAAATATACTCCTGTGATTTTTAAGACATGACTTACACACAGTAGGAAACAAGCTGAAGTGGCACATCTTGCAAAGTTTGACTGTTCCCTTGCCCTTTATGTGCCCATCCCCTCTTCACCAAGTATTCCCTAAAAACATCTGCATGCAAACTCTTCAGCACCTAAAAAAAGAAACAAACAAACATAAATAACCCTGACTTACTGCTTCTGATTTGGGAGGCACTGGAGGTGGAGGTAGGGAAACATCTGAAGACTTTGTGGTTGTTCCAATAGTCGCAGGCACAGGAAGAGACGCGGTACCACACTTTGATCGGAAAGATCCTCTGTAGTTGTCACACTTGTTCTTCTCACTTAGAGAGCGAGAGAGAGGCTGATCACCACCCTTTCCAGACCCTTGGTCCAGCCACAGCTCCTCATAAGGAAGTTCTGGTTTCGTAGGCAGAAACATCGATTCTTCGTTAACTTCAGGGAAAAGGTAATCACTGCCACTGTCCCCGGACTCCTGGTACTGAAGAGCATCGTGAGAGAACAGGGCCCACTCGTTACACAAGTCCCTGCAGCCGTGGAGGTTCACCTCGCTATTCCCATGCAAGTTGTTCCCATAGACGCACACGGAGAGCCGGTGGAAGGACTGCGTGAGCTCGTCCCGTGCATAGCTGAGGGAGTTTGGCACGTGGCTGTGCCCTGTGCACCGGCTCTTCTTCGGGCTCTTGCAGTCATCATTCCAGTCAGTCTTTACGTCTCGCACGGCACGGGAATACTCGTCTATGTCAAACTGTTCCTGGCATATATTAAACCAGTGCTGGATGAGGGGTTCGTGCCACAGCTCCCCCTTCACCACACTATCAGGTAGAATAAATTTGGGAAGTGTCAAGTGCAAGGGAAAATGCATGGGAATGATTTTGTTTCCACGAAGCACGCAACAAACTACCACAGTCTTGGTCTGAATGTTGACAAACTTGTACCTATGCCCCTCACGGATAAAATGCAGGTCGTAAGGGTTTCTTGGCGTAGGACTTGGCACAGTCACGTTAACGGGCAGCCTGGTTTTTTCTACTATATTGCGAATCGTGTGCTCACCTTCTTGCATCTGCACCTCCAGTGGGCTGCGGGTGCTGAACTTGCCCTTACACTGGAAAGGGAGACTGATGCTCTCGTTGGTCCTGTGGTTCATGCAGATGAGGCAGGGCATTTTGCCTCTGCCTAGCTTACTAATTGAATTAAGCTTCCCGATTTTTTTGAAGATGGTGTTGAGGCGTGACTTCTCCTTAGAAGATTTTGCATAAAGGATTTCTGCTTGCCCCATTAAAGTGAGCTCATCCCCAGTGCTGAGGGTAATGTTGTAAACTTCAGTGTCTTCATTGCATTCACCTGAAGCTACCTGCAAAATAATAATAAAAAATTTGGGTTTGCCCCAAATGAAGACAATACTTCAAATTACATCAAATCTCTTGAGACTGAACCTACAAGACTATGTATTGGAAAAAATGAAAGTAGGTTTATTTGAACAACTGACTGGTCATGTGCACGGTGATTAACCTGAAGCTCAGCTAAGTAAACTTTTTTAATTGCTCAGCACATTCCTGCATCTTACTTGAGAGGAAAGAGCCACCTGAAACTGTCAAAGAAGGCATGAGAACGAACAGCAATTTCTAAAAGAAAGGACAAATCCATATATCCTAGCAGTTCAAATAGCCGCTTGTGTCATACAGCTATGACACACCACATCTGGATTCCCTTGGGTATCTTTTCCCCATACCCTTGTTTTTGCTGTTTGTTAGAACTTATTTGCCAGGCTCTTGAGGGAAACAAACTTCTTTCACCATCTTCAGCTCCCTGCAGAGCAGAAAAGGTGATTTCATCTTTACAGATGAAGCATATCCCTTTGATATAATCCTTTCCAGGCTAGGGGGAATGACAGATGACATCTATTCCCTGAAGGAGAAATCAAGAATATCGGTCTATCCCATATGCCTAACTCCCCCCCTGCTTTGCTCCCCTAGTCATAGACTTCCTTCCTCATTTTTTGATCATAATTGCAATTTAAGAGATTAAACAACATATGCACAGCCATGTGTGAGCTTTTCTAGTATGGAAATTGTACCAGGAAAAAAAAAAAACCCAACAAAACAGATGTCCAAGGCTCATTTGCTCCCGAAGTTATTTCCTTACGACTGAAATAATTCCTCATAGACAAGATTGCTCTGCCTCATATTTGAGTGGTTTAACATGAAAAGCCCTTTTCAGGGACCTAACAGAACCCATCCAATTCTTTAGCAGCAACAGATTCCTACTCATAAAAGAAGGTGCACCAGATAAACACTACTGGTCTTTTATAGGTATTTTTATTTGAGAAATTGAACATACTAGAGAAATTGCCAATGAAAACATATGCTAAAATATATCGCTTATGCTAAAGTATATCCCTTCCCCCTGTCCAAAACCCCTAAAAACTTCATGGACTTGAGTGAAGCTCAATCTCCAGGCTTCAAACCCTGGTATCGTCACACAATAGCGCTGCATGAAATCAAAGCTGTATTTCCAGTAGGTCAATAACTGACAAGCGCAGTGAATAATGCTTCCTCTTGTAAGACGTGACCTGCAATCCCCCTGTGTTTGCAGAACTGTGATTATCTCCTGCAAGCCTCTCGAAGCACTTGCAGCACAGGCAGCTCAGGCGAGGTGTGCCGCCTTAGCGCTTCAGGCTCGGGGCTTCCGGAGAGGAAGTCATTCAAACCCTGAATTATCTACACAAACACTAATTGGTCTAATCCAGGAAACCACTAGGATTTATGGTACGTAATACTCATTCACAGTTTGCACCACTGGCCTGACAGCATTTTGAAACACCATGAATGTGGAAGGAAAGCACTGGGGTTCTTTTGCTGATAACGTCTGTGTGACGTTCATTGTGGTTTCTCCTCAAACTGTCACAGAGCGCTGCATTGGAGCTGCAGCAACATAGCCCTGCCTTGGAGGGACTGATAAGGGCTGTGGACACACAGGGCTCTGTACCTATACCATGCAATTTCCCCCTTCTCTTTCTGAGAAGGTGTTTTCTCTATGAATATTGGTTTCTAGAATCAAGTCCCTGCAAACAGCTGCTCTGACAATGCCAAGACATTGTTTGGACTTGTCACTCGATGCTGCACAAGCTTTTCCTGTCTTTCTGTCACTCGATCATAGCTTTTCCTCAGTACTTGTGGGACACTCTCTGGAGTGAGGGAGGCGTCACAACCTACAGCTGTGGGAGTTCCTCCTTGGCCATCTTACAGCTCCCTGGTGATTCACAAACAAACAAGCACTGTAAGAGGAAACGCTGGGTCAAATGTGAAACCACAGAGGTAACTAAATGGCTGAGCTTTACAGTGAAGGTCTTGTGGAGCAGCTACTTATTGATGTCATCCACTTCAACCAGCCAAATAGCAAGTGGGCTTTTAGAGTCAATTGGCCTTGAGGAGAAGCCGTATGAAGAGCTGCTGTGGTTGTTCGGTCTGTTCAGCCTGGAGGAGACTGAGGAGAGACCTCATGGCAGTTAGAACGTCCTCATGAGGAGAAGAACAGGAGCAGACACTGATCTCTTCTCCATATAACCAGTGACAGGGCTCAAGGAAATGGCCTGAAGTTGTGTCAGGGAAGGTTTAGGTTGGATATCAGGAAAAGGTTTTCAACCACCAGAGGGTGGTTGGGTGCTTAAACAGGCTCCCCAGAGGAAGTGGTCACAGCACCAAGCCTGACAAAAGTTCATGAAGAATTTGGACAATGCTCTCAGGCACATGGTGTGATTCTTGGGGTGTCCTGGGCAAGGAAAGAAGTTGGACTTGATGTTCCTCATGGGTCCCTTCCAACTCAGTATATTCTATGATATTCTATGAAAAGAAGGATGATGCCATAGTTCTAGTGTATCATTCTGAGAAAAATAATATTCTGCATTCCTTCTTCTAAACAAAAATATAAGGTATTAGTTGCTGTTCAAAATTATATTAAAAACTGAAAACAGAAAATTAAAAGTCGAAGACCACAGAAATTTATCTCTATCCACTAAATTCTACTTATGACAATACATCCCACTGGGCTACTTGTATTTTAAGATCGGTAGGTAAATGGTAGGTAAATGTGTTCCAGAATTTTGGCAACAAAGATGTATCATACATATCACATATATATATATATATATATCTCAATACACATAACAGTGCACAGATATTGCTCAGCTTTTGTTTTTCAGATTACAAAGGCTAAGGATCATTAGGCTAAATGTTCCTTACTCTGCCCTTGCAGCAATGACATATGAAAATCAGACTTGCTCTGTCTTGTTCACTCAAACATTTCACTTTATCAATGGCCACAAAACTTACGAAAAAATCAACAAAGAGCCGTGGACTTTAACTTGGTTTTACACTGCCTTTGGTGAGCTTCACAGGGCCTCCAGAAGCCCAGGAATTAGTCATGCAGAGCATTTCCTAAGAACAGATGGGACAAGAGGAAACGGCATCAAGTTGCACCAGGGGAGGTTTAGATTGGCTATCAGGAAACATTTCTTTACCGAAAGGGTTGTTCACTGGAACAGGCTTCCCAGGAAAGTGCTTGTGTCACCATTCCTGGAAGCATTTATAAGACATGAAGACGTGACACTTAGGGACATAGTTTACTGGTGGACTTGGCAGTGCTGGGTTAATGGATGGACTTGATGATCTCAAAGGTCTTTTCTGACCTAAATGATTCTATGGTTCTATGCCAAATAATACACTTACAGACAACATGAAAGTGCATATCATAAATTATTCCTAGAAGGCAGAATGGGTAGCCACACACCAGACCCATCTCCCTCTACCCTCTAAGCTTTCAGCACTGACCCAGCAGGATTTATATCTTCACAACCCTGCTAAGAGCATTCTCTGAGCACCTTCTACTTCCTGCTGTGCAGTTGCTGGTGGGATGTAGCAGAGCTCTACACTACTTCAGACACTTGGACCTGCTAGTGGCAGGTCCCAGCTGGCCAATCTGACACATCACTGGTGTATGATGGACACAAGACAGCAGAGCAGAGTGGCAGAGTTAAGGTGGTCCAGAACACAGACTAGTGCAGAAATAATCATACATTTTTGTGGTAAACTCCTGAAGTCCCAGAATAATTCTGGAGAAGAGGTAACACTACAGAAGGCAGAAAACACCCAAGAAGCTTTCACTCAGCTGCATCACAAATCCAAGGAGGGCTTTATACATTTTAACAATAATGTTTCACCGACTCTAAGAACAACTCCTGCAGTTTTACTTTGCACTTGCCCCTCTTTTGCTCTTCCCAGCCAGTTTTACTTGTAACAGGTGAGAATAACTAGTGATCCCAGCTTCGTGAAAGAGGCAGTGCTTGGCACACTACACTCCAATACCATCTAGGAATTACTAGTAGATATTGAAGCTGAACAATGAATACAGAAGACCCACAGAACCAGAACTTCTTCCCTGTTATCCTTGCCTTCTCCCTTCTGACTGCTAGCTGTTGACCCATTCTATCTGTTCACTATTGATGCCAGGATGCTGACCAGAAAGTTTACAGGCACACAGACACCTTACCAAACACACTGCAAAACAGCAGTGGTCTAAGTCACTATCATATTTCATATTTTAAGATTCATGTAATTTCAGTAGCATTGAAAAGCCAGCTGTAAGTCCTGCAGAAGACAGGCATGAGAAAAGCAATGAATGACTATTTAGGAAACGTTCTTTTGGAAAAGCTCAGGTATACTCTTCCTTTTGCTTAAGGAAAGGCTAACTTGGAATAATAGCTTTTGGTAACACCTGAGTCAATATGTTGTCTTGGACTCCAATTGTTTTAATTTGTTTTATCTTATGCAGAAGTCTTTAATTGGACACATATGAACATTTTATAAAAATGATTTGTGGATTTATATTGGTTGGTATACCTGCTAGATTTTATTAAAGTAATGCAAACATTGCATTGACTTTAAAAATACAATTGGGATTTTTTTTTTTTTTTTTGTTAGAGCTCTTTGTAACTGTGAGGTCTCTGATTCATAGCTAGCGCATATGGTTTTTACTATTAGAGCCAAGGGACCAATCACAGCACAATGGATATTTAATAGATAATATATACCTGTTCTATTTTTTTACAAGTCACAAAAATGGAAAAAGATTTTTAAAATGTAAAGGAGAGTCTTCAGAAGAGCTACTAGCAGAAAAAAAAGCAGCAAACTTTTTCAAGGAAGTTGGCTAAATTCAGCCAGACAGTATCCCATTCTTCTTTTATAAATGTCTGTTTCCTAAGACAAAATCAACAAGTAAAAGTCTTCATGCTAGCATAAATGTATTTCCTTCTGGGACAAGAGGGACTTTGCCTAATTGCTACATTAACAGCTGGTTCAGTGCTCTTTAAGGACGTCTCAAATAAATCAGTGATCTAAAACTGACCCAAAATGTGGCAGGTAGCACTGCAGAGCTGTAACATGGAGTGTCTCTTTATGTGGGATATCAGGAGCCGAGGCAATGGTGCTTGCCATCCCGGCTCCTTTGGGAGCAGGACTCCCCCCACAGGTACCCCAACACAGGCACACAGCAGCAGCAGCTCTGCTTCCTCTGCTTCTCCGACTCAAGCCACCCACCTTTTTCCAGAAAGAAAAGAGGCAGCCACAGGACTGCAATGCCAACACAAAACACTGAGGTGTTGAGCCTGTGTGTACTGGGGGCAAAGGGGAAAATGAAGAAAAGAACCCAAACTGCCTGGAGCTGACTCTTGCTGCTTTGTAAGGCTGGCATCAAGCCACAAGGCCACTAAAGCACTAATTCTTGAGGTGAAGTATTATAAATTGCCCAAAAGTGTGGAGCCAAAATCTACACACCACCTTCATTTCAAGGAAGTCACTGCTGCAGCACTTAGGAATGTCACCGTAGGCTACAACTTACTATATATGTGCTCTATGGCAACTCAAGGTGAGTTTATCAGAGGCACTAGAATTACAGTCGGGAGATCAATTTTGCTCCACTGTACTGTATTAACACCTGCCAAAATAAGAAAGAAAAAAAAAAAAATAGAAAAAAAAGAGCAAAGTTTTTACTACAGATTCCTTTCTGCCAAAATACACATTGTATGGGCCAACATGGTTAAATCACTCCGAAAAGAGGATTACATTAAAAAAGATGAACAAATCAGGTATCAAAAGTTCACACCAGTCATGCAATATATTTGATAAGTAAAAAAAGAATCATTATAAGGCTAATTCACTAAGCCACTTTTCCATCCTAGAAAGTGTCTTTAAACAGCTTCACAGACTCTCCAGAGAGACCAAGTGACATCTTGAGGACAAAAATATTATTCTGGAAGATCTGAAGGGTCCTGCAAACATTAAACGGGCTGGTTTTTAGAGTGAAGAAATTCCTGGCTTGTCCAATGTTCAGTCTATCAGATAATACTGCTGCTTTTTTAAGGGAACTTTTTGTGAATTGCCCTCAGTATGGTGGGGGGGGGTGGCGGTGGGTGGGTTGTTTTTGTTTTGTTTTTAAGTCTTAGTGCAAATAGCTTCCACTGCTCTCTCTCTGTATGAGACAAGAGCAGTTGAAAGCAGAAATCTACTCCTGTTGCTTCAGGCAAAGACATGGTCTTGAGGTAGCTCAACATTCTTAGTATTTCATTTCTAGCAATAGAGAATGAAAAAGTTCTCATCTTTGTAGCGTAATGCGGTAATATAAGCAAAATCTTCTTCAATTATGCACTGAGCATTAATACAGTAATGGTTCTCATTTATCTGGTCAGTGAAGAAAGGACAGAAGGCCTCTAATTTTTGATCTGGAACACATTAAACTCTAAATGGCTGTGCCTGTAGATGCTGCTGGCCACTGCTTGGAAAAACCAACTGGGTATCCAAGTGCAGTACGTGTGGACAAAAAAGCTACTACGTACTTTTAGCCATTACAAAAGCTTTATTTAATCTATAATTTGTTTGCTATTCTCTGAAAAGATACCACCTTCCCTCCTAGTGGCACTTGCTGGCATGTGTTACAGCTGTCCTTCAGACACCCAGCAGGCCCTCAACCCCCTGCCTCAAACACTGCCCAGAAAGCCAATCCAGCTGCAAAACCACAGGGAAGGAAGGGAGAACCATCTCCTCTGCCTCACCAGAAGAACGTGGCTGATTTTTCCCTTTAACAACTTCTACAAGAAGCAAAAATAAAGCAAGCCTTTTGGAAATGATCTTGCAGCCCATCACAGCTAGAAGGCAGTTTGGTGAATGGCAGCGGTAGCTGTGAAATCCTGCCAGAGCAGCCAAGGATTTACACTCAGGAGCAAGGTTCCCAGCAAGTGGAATCATAACTGTGGTGTACTGGCACATGCAGGCACAGCTCAACAAGCACAGACAAAAGCATGCAGTGACTGTCGGGTCACCTTGTAACTCCAAGGCTCCTTCTTCAAACATTATCCACTGAAGACTTGAGTGTTTGGAACAAGAAAGAGTTCCCAGACTTCAGAGCTCCTTCTCATCTTAAGTGCTTCATCAGATATTTTAGGCTTTTTTTTTTTCTTTTTATATCGGATTAGCTACCTTCTGATACTCTCTTCTGAATTTAAACAGGCACGCTGCATTGGACAGGAATCAACTGTACTTAGTATTCCTCCCTTTGCTCTAATCAGCTTGACAGAATCTCTCCTATATTAAAATTTTAGCGTACATAATTCTCTTGCATGTAAAGGGTTATTAAACACTTTAATAAATCCTGCTAAGTTCATTTATTTTTTGGAAGATGATAACCTTGGAATAGACTTCTATGAAACTGGAAAAACTGCCAAGAGGAATACTGCCAAGATAACTGTGTAACTAGGTTAAACCTGGATTATTATTACTGTTATTTACATTAAGGAGTATCATTATAAAACCTTTTAAAAATGGATTTGATATCCAACAGTAAGCTATGCTTACTTCTCAGTTTGCTACATATGAAAAAGAGTTTTAAAACCACTCACATTAAACTCAAGGTATAGCATTTTATGTTTAAACAAGCCTGTAGATAAATACTTTCTGCACTAGAAAATCAAAGCTGCACATCCTATTGTGCCATTCTCTTGGTTTGGTCATTGATCAAAAGAGAAATAACAGCACAGCTCTGAATAAGGGTAGCAGTCACAAGGATTTTTTCTGAGCAGAGATGAAATTTTCTTGTTCCCTTGCCTAAAGATACAAAAGTGTTCCAACTTTCTCATGCAGCCTTCATTCATGAAGCCTCTGTTTTACAGGCTCAGGTTAATGCAGTGCACTAAAAACAACCTACTGTCCTGCAAGGCAAGAGTCTTTGTCACTGAGTAAATTAAATTATGAGCCCTTCCACTTACACCTATAAAAATTGTGAACTAGCTGGTGTCTCCCCACGGTAGCAGTGCAAGAAAGAGGAAAAAGGCATTAAAAGGTTGTTATATAAAGCCCATCCTGATACATATAGGACCAGGAAATTCCAGACTGGTTTTGCATCAGCAGTATCAGCCAGTTTCCCCTGCAGGGTGCATGATGTGGATCTCCACCACTTCATACCAGCTCTAGGATGCTCTTCTACCAGTCTGAGATGGTGCTGCTGCTCAAACCAACCAGATAAGCCTGAAAACCACTCTGCTCTCACGGCAGAGCTGACCTACCATGTGCAGTGTCACACATGTAGGTAGGACAAAGAAGAACAAGTCATGTCTTCACTGCTTCATGCCACTGCACTGCAGTGTGTTTGGTGATAGCAAACCCTCTTGTGGGATCAGGGACCTTTTCATGAGCCCAAGAACTGTGCACAAACAAACACACACACATGCACACAGAGAACAACTGTCTCTTTTTATTTTGGTGGGGTTTCTTTTTTTGTTTGTTTGTTTTTTGTAATTTTATTCACAATGCTATTTAGCTACAGTGATTTTGAGACGAGCAACCCCATCATTTCACCCTGTGTACTGAGAAAGAGGCTTTCTGGAGAGGGATTTAAGCAGCTGCTGCTTAGAAGAGAATGAAATTCAGACTGCTGGAGGGGGAGGAGAAAGGGGGCAACAAACAACATTTGTTTAAAATCTGGCAGAAGCATCCTAATTAGATGAATTATTGAATGGATCATCAGGATTGCTCCCCAAAGTGCCATAGGGCAGGAGAGCCCTTAGACGACATGTTGATTTAAGACTGCAAAAATGATCCCAAAGAGCACCATCATCCAACATGGAACACTAAAGGCTTGTTTGTCTCAAAAATCACACTTCCCACTCAGCGCTTTTGCTCACTTGCCATATATATAAAGGTTGCAACAGTTAATCATTTAGACAGGGATAAATATTTATTCAGGGACTACCTTAACGTTGAATGTTATTTCCTCCATGACGTAAACTCGTTCAGGAAATGCTTTAGCCACCTCCTCCACACTGTTAAAATACTGCACTGGCTCCTTAATATCTCGGTCTTGTTCCAGCAGCTTAAACTGCCCTGAAAACAAATGATAAACAGAAGAATTGTAAGATATTTATATTGGACAACTGTCACTGTGGCAACTGCTGGCTCAACTTCTTCACCATTTTGCTCGGTCAATTTTTCCAGTTATTAGCAACCAAACAAGAAGAGGAAAGATTGTAGAGTCTCCTGAACCTGCCATGAAAGACACCCACTTTCACTGGCTCGGCATGAAAAGAACATGTGGCAGCCAAAGTGAAATTAAAAGAGATTGGTTTATCACATGCTCTCTAGAAATAGTAAATAATTTTGGAGGCATTTGCATTTGTGTACTTAATTCAGCGTCATAGTATCTGTATAGATAACACTTTTGGGCTTTTAATATTAAAAGTTTTACAGAAAGAAACCACACCCATTACTACAAAACCCCAAAACAATAAACATAAGGAGTTTGGGTTTGTTTTTAGCATCATCAAACAGCTATTAAATATGATGGGCTAAACCTAAGCCATTTTACCCCTGGGCTTCCCTAAGAACGGAACAGCATCTAACTTTCCTAAATGATGAACTAAACCCTTTAAGAACTTTAGCTAATGTAAGATATTAAACCACACACATTTAAAACTCTTTTGAAGGTGTCTGCCTTCAGAAAAGCATGAGAAAGAAGTTTCTTGCTAACTTTACCTCCCCCCAGCATGAAAACTTTGGCTATTTTCTATCTCTCGTAAAAGGCAAGAACTAACATGGAGGGAGCCACCCCAGGCAGACCTGCCAGGGACAGCCAGGCACATCAATCAACTGTGTGCACTATGAACACAAAGATTTAAAACTTTATTTTATAAATACAGAGACAAGAAAAGCTTAGACAGTTTACTGTTTGTATGACTTAAGCTTAAAATCAGTGGAGTGATCTTTCCAAATTTAGAAATGGTAGCTACTACTAAGTTAAAGGCTGGTCTCAGCAAGACTTTTGATGTAAGAAAACTTTAGGAAATGAGAAAAAGGTTGAATAAAATCTATGGTTGGTGCACCTCCTTTTTTCACCTGCAAATTTTAAAATTTGCAATGCATGCAGTGGATTACTATTCCCCAAAAGTGCTCAACTTCATTAAAATACATCCAGTACATGACAATGTCAGCCTCCTACAGAAGTATTTTCTCACTCCTTCAGCATTCTCATGCTCAACACCCTGCTGCCCCTTTACATCCCATCAGGCTTGAGACTTCTGTGGCACATTTGGAGAACTCACCCACACTGAACTATTTCAGGCCATATGACAGCTGAAGACAACGCAAACTCAGCGAGCCCTGATGCCCATGGGAGCAAGCTGTCCCACCCCTCTGCCAGGTGTGAGCACATGTGTACCTACCCACCCACCTTCCAGGAGAGGTGCCAGAGCAAGAGGCTCAGTGCTGCTGCCCATCCCAAGTACCTGCTGCCAGGGGCACACCCTTTAATTGCTACGTCAAGAGCTCTGTGGTTGTAACACTGAATATCAGCTTGCAAGGCAGAGTTTTCCTTTTATACCCTTCTGTATGTTTTGTCTTTCTAAAGTGATCATGGCAACTTTGAAGTATTATCAGCAGGGTAACTACAGATGCTGGTATTTCTCACTGCAGGACTGTTTTTCCAGTGTTTTAATAACCTTCATCACACTTCCAAAACCAGCTGAGTTTTCCCAACTTCGTGTCTGCTCCAGGACATGCTATGATTTGACATTCAACCAAGACAATTCAGGTACTTTGGAGACCAGCACCGGGGTAGAAGACACAGGACTTTTGGTCTGACCTGAGGAAGCCCTTCCTTATAGTGTACCACAGCAGGAATGGCTTCTCTGGGTCAGACCAAAGGTCTGCCTCATGCAACATTCCACCTTAGACAAGAGTAAGCAACAGCCACGTAAGGAGGTTGGACTAAATGTAGAATTAGCAATACTACTCAGAATCTCCTTCACAGCTCTCAGAGGAACTCATGGCTGAAGGATGCCCAGAGCAGGGAGCAGGTTTTGGGCTTAGCATCTCCAGAGGTTTTCTTCCCTGTAAATTTGTTTAATTGCTTACTGAAGGTATCTAAAACTTTCATTGTAGACAAACCCTCTCATCTTGGAAAGTTTTGGAAAACTCTTTTTTTCACAAACTTTAAAGTATCTCTGGGATTAAGACTACAAACTATAGGAGTGATAAAGCTATACCTGGCAGACAGCACGGGTAGCCACAGGAAACCTGACAGCAGACAAGCATTTGGAAAAATGTTTCACATACTCAACAGAAACATGCCAGCATACTAAAGCTGAATTCTTCAGCCTGTCCACTTCGAGCCCTTTTGGATGCAAAGCAATAGAGGGGCCAGGCAGCCAACACCTTTGGGCTAAGGGAATCTGAAAAACTAGCAGGAAGCTGCTCAGTTGACTGATGCTGGAAAGTGTGTTATGACTGATGCCAAAGCACGCACACGGAGAGATGAAGAGAGAACTGAGCTTTTTAATTCCCAGTCTGCCATAGACCATGAAAATCCTGTCTTCAGGATTTCCCTGTCAGGCACAGCCTAACCAAGAGGAAGACACATTCCCCAGCTGTACAGGTCCTTTCCCTCACTGGCACCCCACTTTCCTGTAAAAGAAACTGAGGAGGGGGGAAGCTGAGTGAAGTCAGGTGCCCTTGTGCATGGAGTCAGGACATGCCAGGACATCGTGTAGCAGCAGAGACAATGAGCTGCACCAGGGAGTATTTGAAAGCACAGAAAATCCACTACTCCAAAGCACAGAGCCAGTAAAAGATAGTCACTAGGGGCAACATGCTCTTAAATTTAACAGATGTCACGCAGTGTTCCTTTGCCATGGGCTGAGCTGAGGCTGTGCTTATTTTCTATTACCATCCTCTTTTACTACCAACACAGACACTGGGATGCAGCCCTAACTGATTGCCCAGTTTGGGATCCAGGGATCTGATTTGCAGGATTCCTGGCTGTGGCTACCATTTGAGGTAAGCTGTGATTAGAGTTTTTAACGACAAAATAACCCCAAACTCAAACCACAGCAAGTTTACATAATCTCAGACATAAACTCAGATCTAAACTCAGTGGAGTTACTTCTGATTTGATACCCGGTGGTTACGCACAGAATGGAAATGAATATGATATTGCATGGAAATTACATAGTTTTTTGAAACTGTGATATAATGCAGTGATGAAAGTTTGCTAGTTCATAAAGAAATTGAGAACTCTCACTTCAGAGTGGGAACTGAGCTGGGCACAGTAACAAAGCATGAATTCACATGAACAAGGAAGGAAAACAAAATACTGAATAATAATACATGACACAAACAATACTCATCCAGCCCTTTTAATGAGACAGTGGTCTTTAATTCTAGGTTCTCTAGTTACTCTGTTTGAAAGCATAATAATAATAATCTTTTACTATGACTGTTATATATTTAACAACAGTCAATCTGGTGGCAAGACAAGGCCAGTTACTCCCTGCAACCCAAAGCTCTACAACCCAAATTCCTCAGCACAGAACAAACGCTTTAGGCTGTGTGCAACTGGGAGCAGAGTCTGCTCTTTACTGCAGAATTACATATTCCTGAAAAAAAAAAGAAAAAAAAAAAAAGAAAAAATCATCATTGGGAGCTTTGGTTTGGTACAAAGCGAAGCTCAGAGCTGTCTGTGTCGCTATCTGTGCCATCCTCCCTGTCCTTCAGCTGAGCCTCACAAACACAAAGCCGTCTGTGCCCCCACTGCTAATAAGCAGCAGTTCATGAGGAGGTTGACGACAGAGGAGTACACACAGATCCCAAAGCACAGAATAGAAGGGCAGCATTAATCTCTGCCTGTTACGAAATCAAGAAATATGCTGTGCATGGGAGCTGTCAGTGCTAGATGTTAAAATGCCTCTTCCTTGTGAAAGATGGGTTTATAAATTGGGATTTTCTATAGACAGTTTTTAAAAATTTATTTCTTCATTGAAAAAAGTAGACTTTTTTATTGGAAGGAGAGAAAGAAGGGCTGAAGATGAGCCTACAATACACATTTCAACCAGATGTCAGTAACTAACTACCTAACGGAGAGGAAGCAGACAATTTCTTACTATGTTTCTCCCTGGTCTCTATTCAAGCCTCCATAAAAAAACAAAGACAGCATGGCTGAAACACAAGTTTTATGGACATAAGTATGGCTTGACTGCATGTTAAAGTGGAATTTTATTACACTTTGCAAGAGGCACAATTTACTTGGGGGGCTTTACAAAATTGACAGCAAGCTTGAACAAACCACAGGGCAATTTAACTTTGTGTTAATTAGAAATTTAACCAAAAAAAACCCCAAAAAACAACAACCACCAAATATAAAGCTAAACTATACTTTTATAGAAGCTTACCCTTCTCTCTCACTAGCACAAAAAGAATAATGAAATGTTTCTGTAGTAAATCAGTGAAGGTTCAGAAAGATCAAAGATTCATAATACCTGCATGGTCCACTGAGCAGGTATGGCTATTCCTCTGCAGCCAAATGCAAGGGAGAAATGAACAAGTACTGCAAGCTTTATATCTCTTTATCTTTCTGTCTGGCCTCTGGCAGGCACAGTATTGGAACAGTTTCATCCTAGTATATATTATCTCTGTAGATTATGAATCCTTATTTCTCTGTGAAGGTACTTACAGCAAAGACAGTAAATCTACTACTGGTAGAAATGAGTCTAGAAAGCTAAAAAGGCAAGGAAGGACCTAAACCAGTGCTTATTCTCCAGTTTATGAAGGTATTTATTAAAATCCATTAGGAGCAGGAAGATCAGTCCATCTTCCTTCTGGTCAGATTGGCCCTGGAATGGCTGTGAGCACGGGCATTAATCAGCCCTTTCTGTTCCAGCTTCTGCTGCTTCCACTGCTTAGGTTTTTGCAGGCTTACATGTTTCTAACTCTAACCCAGCTCATACAGGTTATTTCTATACTGTAAGACCCCCTGGTTTTCACAGTGATTTACCCCTTACCCTCAAAAAGTCCAGCAGTTTCCAACAGTCCAGAGTGTTTCCAAAATGGAAACTGCTGGACTTTTTGAGGGTAAGGGGTAAATGCACAGCATCTGAAGTGTACCTAGAAGTGTACCTAGATCAGGGGTACCTAGATTCAGCATCTGAATTGTACCTAGATCTGAAGGGGTAGAGGCACAGCATCTGAAGTGTACCTAGATCAGGCACTCTTTATCTATGTTAGGCATTCACTGGCTGGACAGTCAAGTTTTCATTGATGTAAAAGCATGAGAGGACGTTTACGTTCACACACCAAAAAGAAAATCTGGAAAATGAAACGATGTCAAAAAAAAACAACATGTCGTCAATAGGAAACATGGAAGTTCACTGAAACATCTGCTCAGCTGGGTTAGCTGCTAAATGTTTCTCCAAGGAGAAACTGTATTGTCTTTCAGCAGCTTTGATTATTTAGTGAGTCTCACAGCCCTCTATGAGACTGTGTGCAAGGCCCAGTGCTTCTCAAGAACATGCAGATGGCACAGCAGGGTAGCAAAAGTACTGCAGAGGTTTACGTTTCATATTATTTCTTGACTGCTGACTGCATTTTAGTATTTCAAAGAACTGCAGAGCTACTCAAAAAGGAAAGGCTCTACCTGACAGAATAACACCATTTTGGAAAAAGACAGTCCTTGCCTACCTTTTTCAGCATTCCTGTGCACAACACTGACAGCAAATTACTTTCTTTTTCTTCACAAAATGATGATCTTTGATATAACTTAGAGTTATAGTTGAAGAACATAAGCCAAAAGGACCCTTCAGCACATCTGGTTCTTAGATGCACCTGTACAGTCTTTATCTGATTGTGTGTACAAGTCTCCTCAATGCCTGATACAGATATAAATTCATTTTAGTGGGGGACAATGGAAGGAAATCTCAGTTTACCATGTCCCCTGTCAGCCCATCAACTAGATCATATAGTAGAGCTATTTCATCCCTAACTAATCTTTAGATAAAGCCAGTCAAGAGATAGCACAGCAAATTAAAGACTCTAAAATAATAGATTAAGCTATAATACTTCTGCCTACCTGCAATTAAAAAAAAAAGTCAACTTTTAATTTAAATTCACATTTGCCAATATGTCTTTGCATAGAACCTAAATGTGGCATTTTATTGTTGCAAAAAGTGTTGTCCTAGCAGTGGCTGTAGCTGTCTAGAGCTGAGAAGAGGAAGATGAGCCCATCACAATCTTTGACAGAGCTTTCATGTGGCTTACTGGGACCATGGTGTAAAATTAATACTGAAGCTCTTTCAGGGATGTATCATTAAGCCAATGTGAAAAGGTTTGGAGGACATGCAGAAGCAATGATGAATGGGAAACAAATGCCTCACTTCACTTTTGTCATCTTCCAGCTTGTCGAAAGTGAGCATTTATTCCCAGCTATCCAGAGGAGAGAAGAGTGCAGGCACACTCAGGAGCAGAGCCCCACTCCAAAGAGAGAAATTGCAAGTGTAAATAGAATTACAGAATGCTGTCTTTAACAGCAGGAGCAGACAGTAGTTCACAAATGTTCTAGTGCAGGCAGGCTCACTGCTCACAGAGAAGACAGGAAAGTGAATCACCTGCTCTGTTATCTCTGAACTCTCCATTGAAGGAGCTGCTGATTTCATCTCAGGTTGGGATGTGGCAGCAAACTAACATGGATGCAGTGCCATGGTAAGTTCAACCCCTCAGTCAAAGAAAGAGCAAGATAACCCAGCGGCACAGGTTCATCCTCATCCGCCACACCGAGAGCTTCTGAGAGCTACAGAAAAAAGGCTTGGGGGCAGAGAGGATATTTTTTGGAGTTATTTATGAGAACTTTTTTGTTTATTTTCACATTGTAGCCAGCTGAGGGCATACAGGAAACTATAAAAGGGTGGAGAATACAACAGGAAAATACAGAAGTATATCTTTGGTGCACAGGTTCCAAAGGATGACAACTGGGACACAAACTAGAAATGTTATGATTGACTCTTAAGGCATAATCACCTTGAAACAGCTGTATGAAACCAAAATATTCCTTCTGATTTTAAAGAACTGCCTATCAATATTTTGTCTTGAGGAGATGGGTGAAGAAGAGGACCTCCTGTGTCCCAATCTATACCCAATTTCCGGAAATTTTGGGAATGTATTAAAAAAACAAAACAGACAGAACATGAACTAGAGACAGATAAGTAAACATCACACAAAAAGAATTAATCAAGTGTACTGGAGCTAAACTTACAGCACTGCAAAGCAGAGGGCAAGGCACAAAGGCACATTCAGTCAGCAGATATTGTGTAACATTTCATGGGGAAGGAGCCCTTCAGAATGAATAGTTTTACTTCTTGGAAGTTATTATGAAGATTTTAAAGCCTTAAATGCCTTTATTCCTCACTGTGTCATGTCTGTGGCCCAAACACCCAATCAACCAAGAGAGAATGAGTCAGGCATCACAACCTGGTGAGACATGTCGAAGCAGAGCCACCAGCCCACTGACACATCACCTGTGCGTATGCACAGACACCATCTGAGAGATCAAGGAAGGGAATCCAACCAAGCTTCCCACACAGCAACGCAATGCTGCCTAATCAAACCCTCTAATCCTGTGCTGGCACAGCGAAGGCGATGGTACAGCCTAGCACTCTCTTTTGTCTTATCTTACTTTTATGATTTGTAAGTAGCATAACCAAAAAAAAAAAAAAAAAAGAGAGATTCTGTTGGCAGCATAACAAAGAAAAATCAGTTCAAATAGTGACTGATGATAGCTTAAAGCAGATTTAACTCACAGATATTGCAAGAGAGGGAATTTTAGGTTACAGATGATGTAAAAAGACAGACAGGGAAAACAAGCCTAACCTCCAACCTTTGTTTCATAAGTTATTATCATCACAAATACAAGATTACCACAATGAAATGTTCCATTTTACAGGGTCACATGTTTTGAGTGTCTGGACTGTAAGTTAACTAGATTTAACTTACTGGATTATCATTGATCTAGCCTGTAATTAGCATAATTTTCTTCCTTTCCCATGTGCTTCCAACAGACATGCAGAGTATGTTCCATAAGCAGTGTGTTAGTTCACACACTCAGTTGACAACGCAGAGGACTGTGGTGAGTTGTCTGTCTCACTTTCCCACTTTCCTAGTGACTGTTAACAAAAGCTGTGGTAAGTCTCCTGATGAAGAGTAAGAATATAAAGACACACATATGAAGATGGGATGGTCTCCTGGTCAGTATCAGCACTCACCCTGATCACAGCTCAAAAAGGGATCAAGAGAATGAGAGAAAAGTTACAGAAAGCCCAACTAAACCAACCCAGAGCTTGCAGGAAACAGTATTGAGGTGACTTCCTTTCACAGCAGCTGCCCAATGACGAAAGCTTTCCTTGTATGAGTATGAGCATCATTCCCTTGGTACTGGAGTGGATAATATCCATGCAGATCTCAGTTATGACAATGTTTAAAAGTCACTGAAAGCTTATGGCTCCAACCAATTGTAACAGGATCCTTATGAGAACATCCAATGGAACTGCCTGCCACCAGAAAAGAAGAGTTGACAAGGTAAAGACAACTTAATCCCTCACTTAGAAACCTCTAGCAAAAACTACCAGAAAAGAAAATAAGCAGAATCAAAACTTAGAATTTATATGGTTACAGTTCTTACTATATTTTGAAACACTTGCCTTTACTAAGTAAATGCATTGCTTTCACTTACACATTAGCACTGATTAGGGGCTAAAGATCAATCCTAAGGAGCAGAGACTGAGGTTAGATATTGCAATGCAAACTGAACATCAAGCCTTGCACTGGGTGGTAGATAAGACCCTTAACAGAACCTTACACTGCTCTGCCCACAGATTTTTCTATTTTAGTGAAAGACACCACATACCCTTAAAAGTAAGAAGCAACACAGACCTAATCTGCCTTTGGATCTAGTTGATCTCCCCCCAAATCATCAGTATATATCCATCCCAAGACAGACATACATTAAACAAACAGGGTTGCCTACAAGAGATTAACATTTAATTAAAGCACAGAACAAAGCTGAGATGAGAATAACAGAATAAAGTCCTGGTTAACATTTGAAATTAATATTACTAGTTTCAAGCAGGCTCAAACAGACTATGTTAGAATACCTGTTAAAGGTTAGCCAAGCCTGCTGGGATTTTTATATCACAGCTGCATCCAAATATTTTGCCTTTATCCCACAGATTACTCATTCCTCTTTAAAACTGCTTTCAGAAGGAACTATGAATGTGTAAGGTTTCCTCCTCAATGTTGACAGAGAAAATCCCTTTTCCTTTTATTTCAGAACACGATTGTAATTAATAATTTGGAGAAAACACAATAACAAAATCTGTTCCTGTGGGCAGCAACTGTGCAGTTGTAGTCCATAATCTGCATGGGGATTATGCACTGCAAGTACCTAATGAGGTAGGTAATGAAACCCAATGACATCCTCTCCTTGCCTCAGCAGATGCCTCCTCACAGAAAATCAACCTTTCACTCTTGCCATTTTGGTTGCTGAACAGTGAACTTCAGTTCCTTGTGCAAATGAAGTGTCAATGAAAGAAACTGGAGTATTTTCTGAGGGCAGCAATATTTCAGGACCTGAGTTCAAAGCACTTCTAGCAGAACGGTTTCTTTTAATGCCTGAACTTCTTCCAGTGCCTAAATTTGTTCAAAAAGATTAAAATTACTTTTTGCACTGACAGAAAAATAAAAGACAGCATTCAAAAAACTGTGTTCACCTGTGGCAACAGAAAAAATGTCTTAGTGAGAGATGGAAGAGGCTTAGTTCTCAGCGAAACAGATGAGTTTGAAAAGAGGCCTAATATTTTTAGAGGACCAAAATTTGATTGCATTGAAGGGAGCCAACTTAGAAAATTAGAAACAAGCATGTTCCAGCCTCTGTGTCAGGCCTGCTCTGAATCCTATCATTTCACTTTGATTTAAAAAATTGAGAGATTGCAATTATAGGGAGAGATTTAAGATGTGCAGAAGTGCATTTTTTACCACAATATGGATTCCAGGGATCCTAACCACAGCAAGTTGTGGATTTACACCAGACAACTTTTTTGATTTGGTATCCATCTCTTAAAAAATAAATTTGCAAAGTGAAAGCAGCTCTCCCAAACAAGTTCATACACATTCTTCTATTTCTTGGTAAGTCAAAACTTTCACTAAATAACAGCACCGATCGCTGAGCTTAATCATTAACTTTGCCTTACTGAGTAACAGCTTTTATTTATTTATCTGGCAAAAGTCTCAAACCAGCACTCACCAAAACTCAAGCTTTTAATGTTTCTGCCACAGTGCAAAGACACTTTCTTCAACTGCAACCCCACAGTTCTTTACACTTTCTGCTATTTTACTGACAGATCTTTTTCCTCCTGCTACTCCCACATGAGTATCCCCATTTCTGTGGCCCGACTTGAGCACCATTCATTCCCTTCTTGCTTACTGAGAGTCTTTTGTGCCTTTCAGGTTCTGACCCCATCCCGTGGGCACAACACACTGTGGCCCAAGTGTAGGATGGTGTGTCCTCCACCCAAGGGGAGGGCATCACATCCACAGCACTGCTCCTGGCACAGCCACTTGTGCTGCAAGTAAACAGAGCTGAAGAAAAAGTGCATTCACGGAGCAGAAATCTTTAAAATGCACATAGATCAATCCTGTATAAAAAGTGCTTTTGTCTCCTGCTCAGGAACAGGTTTTTTAATTAACTGAATGGGAGGAGTTGTATAAAACAGGAACAATGACTGAGTCAGAAGCTCAGTCAGTTCTCAGTAGCTTAACAGGGCTTTAACATGAGACAGAATAAACTTATTTCATTCAGTTAAACATTTTTATCAATGTGTAGAGAGACTTCAGAGCTGAGGCTTGGTATCCTGAAAGACTGTCTGTGCATTATAGAGCAGCCTATTGTTTCAAAGCTTGTATCTCATTTGCTTGCTGAATATATATGTAATTTCTAGCAGAGCCTGTATTTTTTCCTCTTTTCCCCTCTCCCTCAACATTAATCTACTAAAGTATTGTACTCAAATTACTGCAGAACCTGTTGCTCAAACAAGTTCCCAACATTTGTGAATCTGCAATGGAAAGAAGTAGTTGCTGTTATTCTATGTAATTAAAAAGACAATTTTCTTTGGAAAGGTACTATCACTTTGTATTGTCAATGCCTGTCAATGCAGACTATAGCTTAGTTTACATATTTACAACGTGTTTAAATTAGGAAGGAATTCAATTTATTAGGAAGGAATTCAATTTATCATAGCTCCGACCACGAGCAATCATGACCAAGTTCTGAAAAAAAGAAGTTCACTTTGCTTCTGGAACAAATTAAACAACACTTTAAAAACTGAAATGAAGCCAATTTCCAATGAAACTCTTTAATTACACAATCGGTCTGGTTTATTCATCTGAGGTTTCCTGTCAAGGAGAGTATTCAGCTTTAAGTACATTCATGCTACAGCTAAAATTACATTAAGGAGAATTTAAAACAAGTGTAGAGCCAAAATAATACATGATCTGAAAATCACCTTGATGAAGTACACATAGGAGCTTATGCTCCAAAACCTGTCATCTGTAATGCTGGAATATCTATCAAGCATACAAAGTAACTTGCAGCAAGCAAACATTTCTAATTTTTTTTGGTTTAGGATCAGCAGTCATGTTTGTATCACTGCCTCAGCTGAGAGGCAGAAGGTGTTTTGATCCTTGCATTCTGCATGAGCTAAGCCATCTCTTCACTCACTCCCTATGAACGCAACAGTTTGTCAGGATTGTCTGGTTTCCAGCACAAGAGGACATTGATTCAGCGCTGTGTAATTTACCCACGAAGCAGACAAAGCTCTTGATAACAGCTCAAGATGAATGAAGGCAGCTTTTAAGAATGAGCATTTTGGCATATGTTCACAGCATGTGCTGAAGTGTCACCAGGAAAAAAAAAAAAAAGGGAAAAAAGTAGAAGGAAGAGATGAGCTGAAAAGGTGGGTGAATAGAGATGATGAGTAAGAGCACACTGCTTCAGCACTGCCACTTCATTTAATTTTCACTGCTACTCAAGAAGGCATCAGAGATGATAAATCTAAAATGCAGATCTAAGCAAGATATGCATCTGCCTCAGTTCTCTTGAATGCATTCCGTCACACACGTTTTGTTTCACTACCTTAATTAAGGAGGGTACCATCTAAACCTCTCTCTGGCAGTTCAACTTACCATAGCTGAATCCAAAAGGTGTAAGGAAACAGAATGCCCAGCCAATTTTTCCCTCTTGTAAGATGCCTGCCAACTTGCTGGGAGCCAAATGAAACCCGTTACTAGAGGCTGCCAGCCTAGCCTAAAACAGCTTGACGGAAAAAAATGCTACAGACTACACATGGGGTGGTTTAATTCCAAAAATGTTTTCAGACCACCACTTATGGGATTTTGTTTTCTCCATCTAAATGATAATTCATGAGTTAAAGAGTTGTACTAGTGTACTAGTCCTCTTTGTGTTTCTAGTGAAAACTTCTCACTAATACTGAGCATCTCCCGTTGAAAGGCATTTTTGCACTAATCCCACCTTGTATCCTTTCACTGAAAGGGCTGTGAAGTGGTAATTATCAGGGTGGCTGGCCTCCTGTTTTTGAGTGCACATGGTCCTCTCCAGCTGCTAGATTATCATGAGATATATTATTACATACTGATTTCCAATTATAAAAGCTAACATAAGCAGCTGCAAGTATTCCAGGGAAATTCTGTGCTTTGAATTTCTGCAAAAGAACTTTCGTTGTAAAACAAGGTGATCTTAAATCTGCCTCTGAAATTAGGAAACATATTATTAAAACTTTCATTAAAAGAAAAAAAGTTATTCCTTGAATAATGAATCTAAATCCATACTGGGAAGTTTGCCTTAGTACATAAATTTAAAGTTGCAAAGACGCCGTGGATGGGAAAATGGGTATTAGGGTTTCAGACAATTAGAATTAGTTACTGTAAGTATTTAGAAATGGAGGTAGATGGTGCTTAAGAGACCAGAAAAACTGGGACATCCCAAGCTAAAAGTAACTCAAAACCAAAACCCATCATAAGATCAGTCTGCTAGAGTTGTTACAAAGTTTTCCTGACAGCTTAATATTCCTTTCAGGAAAATGACTACTTCAGCTGAGATTTCTGAACATAGGAAACAGAGAGGCAAAGATGCTTGAAAACTCCTGCCTTTGAAATGACATAAATTATGCACTTTTGAAGCACATTTTTCCTCAAAAAAGTGCAGTCCTTCCTTTTTTCAACTGCACTCCTGCATACCCAGCAAAGCAAGACCCAGCAGCACACAAGGCCTTGACAGACAGAGTGGCACAGCCATCACTGTGCTGCAGAACGTCACCTGGAGAAGGGTCACCTGCCCCAAGGAGGCAGACCAACACTTCTTTTACTCCTTCACTCTCCTTCTCCACCTCCTTCTACCATGCCAAGCTGCCTTGAGGGGACAGTGTCCCTGCCACCAAAACCCTGCCACTGAAAGTGAGGGTCTCAAGCTTGGCCAGCAGTAGGTGCAGGATTCACAGAAAGAAGCTACAGTGACTGCCTACATAAATCAGCTCAAAACACACTTAGTTAAATCATGAGAAATACTGTGAGCACCTAAGCAAAATCCAGATACAACCTGGTTTACAATCCTTGTCTTTTTATCTGCTGGGGGCTCTCTGATCGAGGGACATCAAAGTGGGCAATTCACTTT
The DNA here is from genome assembly GCA_013389925.1 of Aegithalos caudatus. Classification (NCBI taxonomy): domain Eukaryota; kingdom Metazoa; phylum Chordata; class Aves; order Passeriformes; family Aegithalidae; genus Aegithalos; species Aegithalos caudatus. Next base: position 355,719 of record WEIU01000036.1, on the reverse strand, counting down.
TCCTCCCTGCAGTCACTCTCCATGCTTTCAGCACATGTTATTTTGGCCTCCACAGCCACTTTTCAAGTTGGAATTGCCCAGGTGGCTGGGAGTCTAAATACCTACAGCAGTTACTATTGTCTTACCGACCTATTACCCTGCACCATGGCATGCCCCAGTGATGCACCCCTGCCTGCTGCAGGCTCCTCATGGCTGAACAGGCAGCTCATTTGCCAGCTCTAGGAAGACTCAGCTGAGCCAGCTCTCAGGAAGCAGTATGCCAGCTGACCCAAGGTTTTCCTTGGACTGGAGTCAGAAAACCGCTCTGCACACTTTCCATCTGATCCACATTAAAGGAGCCTTATGGTAGCCAAACACCACAAAGTGACAAACATCTGCACCATGGGAAAAACGTGGCTATTTTTATTTTCCAGAGTGGAGAAGATGAGTGGTACATCCAAACAGGATGAAGGCATACAAGTGTCACATCACACACTCATGCTCCCCTGAGGCAGCATGTCTGACAGCACTAAGGCAGACATGGCAGCACCACACTGCACCCTCAGCAGCACAGGATGCCTCCCTTCCAGGGACTCCCAGCACACAGACCTTGGTTGCCATCACCTGTCGGGCTCTGCTCTGCCCCCACTGTCGTTAAATAGGCAAGGAGATGTTCTTACACATCCATGGGGGTACGTGGGCACACCCTATGTGCTTCACTTCCAGGGTTTCTAGAGGAAGTCTCAGGCCTTGCAGACAGCTGATCTGCAAAGCCTGCACACATCTTCATGCAGAGCTGAAGGCTTAACGTGGCCCTTTGTGTTTTATTTACTCACTTTTTCCCTAACAAACATCATGTCCGCCAATGCCTCTCTGCTCCCCTTCTCCCTCATCCACAATTATTTCCCGTTGAAGAAAAGGAAAAACGAGCAAAAGAGTATGTTTGAAATTATCTTCTGTGATTCTCCTCTAGGAAGTGTCATACCCAGGAACCATTATGACCCAAATTTCATAGTAAACCTATGAAAACATACAGTAATCTATGCTACACAAAATGATTATTTTCTTCTACTGTTAAAAAGAGATACACAGCTAGCATTAATATTTAGAGAATCAAAGTTTAAAAGCATTCTTCCCAGAGTAACAATAGAGGATAAATTTATCTATGACTACGGAGCACACCAACTTTGACAATTAGTGAAAAAAGAAGGTTAATGACTAAATAAATTGAGCCAGATACCAGTCCTTCACAAAAAAAAAAAAAAAAAAAAAAAAAAAAAAAAAAAAAAAAAAAAAAAAAAAAAAGCTTACATATACCAGAAGTATCAAAACCACACACTTAAGATCTTCATGCAAGATTACAGCATGAACAGTATGGGCTAATCCAGGAACACCAGACAATTTAATTACATTTTCTACTGAAAAAAAATTAACCATATGCATAGCTCATCAGATCAAGCTTTCTAACATGTGTCTGGTTTTGATATCCAACATCTGTGTGAAAATGAGATTTTCATTTCCCTTATGAAATCTGATTCTACCTCCAAGGTCAAACTCAAAGAGCATTGATGGAAAGAAGTGAATGAAAAAAAACAAGTATTGGGTCATCTGATTTAGCCTTATAGCTGAGAGTTCAATGTCTAAATACTAAAAATCTTAGAATACAATAATTCTTTCTTCACAGGTGAAGGCAATAGGGAAATGCAAGAATAATCAGATGTTTTTCCCCTCAAAAAATATATCCTAAATCATCATTTTCTTTCTTTAGGACTACAGCTAATTAGGGTCTCAGCTATTATTAAACAATCTCTCCCACACTGTAGAGCTCTCTCCTTAGTTTTGGCTGTCTCCTTGAGAAAACCTTGCAGAAAGACTGCACATGTGCAATGTACAGACAAAGAAATGACACAGAACTTCAGCTGGAACAGCTCATCTGTCACCTTCATCACCTGTCCCCTGCTGTTACTGAGCAACACAAAGCACCATAGGCTTTAGAAACCTGCCCATTGTGAGGATCCAGAAATACTCAGTGCTCCAGTTCCTGTCAGCTGAACAACATCTATACAAAGGAGAACCATGGAGGTGGCGATTTAACTCCAAAAAACAGTTGCTGTAGGTGTTATTTTACAAAGTTGTAACACCAAAAAAAAAAAGTGCTTTTCTGAAGGAAGAACACAAGCCTGCATATTCCATCTGTATTTTGCCTTATGCTAGCAATTTGCTTGCCATGTTTTTCAGCAGCCTCTTTCCAAAGATCTTGAAGCTCCTCTGAAAACTGTATTTCACTGAGTGTACAGATGAATTCTGTGTTCAGAAACTTGGTTAAACTTTTCTGTCCCTCATACTGTCTGAAGTTTTAGAATTGTTTCTTTTTTTACTGCAACAGAATTATTCTGAGATACTTTCCCAGGGCTTTAAAGCCTGCATGGGATGCCTGCCAGTGCCACCAACTAGGCTTAGAAAACCCTACATCTTGGTGGGCAGCTGGAGTTCAACCTACGCTTTTGTTTCATTTGAGCTATCAATCTGAATTTATTAAATCCCTGGGACAAGTTCAATCTTTCAGTCACAATCAAAACTGTATATACCTAAGAATATTAAAAAAAACCCAAAAAACAAAACAAAAACACCAAAAAAAAAAACCAACTGCTCCAAATACAATCCTTAGGGCAGGGTAGCTGAATATATATGGTCAAGGAACTGTGAACATGGAAAGCAAATTTCAAATCATTGTTCCACATCCAGCAGGACAGCAAATGCATGGGTATACACATCATATATGTTATGCAAAAGTTTTAAATCACTAGTTATTGTAGTACAATTTTCTATTTCCATTGCAGATCTGAGAAGCTTTTCAATTAAGGAAAAAACCCCACAAGCCTACCTTCAGACTGAACTCATCATGCTACAACAGTGTGAACCATTCAGCATTCCCAGGAAAAAAAATGGTATAGCTAAAAATTAATTCTGCCAACTTTAATTTCAAACCTCTACAAAGAAATCATTATGAATGTTCACTCATACCATTCACCCACACTTACACTAATACCCTGTATTTGACTACAAATTTCCTGTGATGGAAATGCAATACACAGCAGCAGCAAAATATCTTTCCCCTGCCGCTGTCAATTTAGCAGAAAAAATTAACCTGCATCCTCCTGGTTCAGGAAAAGTTTCATCAATACACATTGGACAGCAGGGTCTGGAGCTGTGAATATGTTCTTTTAATGATTTCCAAGCAGCGTTTGCTCATTACATTACTTACAATAATAGCCCAACTCTTTCAGGGTTGATAGTTTTCTCAAGATTAAACTGCTTTATTTCAGTTTCCATCCAGCAACAGGAGGAGGAAATCGCTCTTACACCAGAAGGGGTTCCTTCTGACAAAGCAAATAACAAGATAATCCAAGATGCTGCAGCATTTAGAGAAGCCAGCCAGCACAAGAGGCACATTGTCAGAAGCCCCCTGCCTTGCAGGGGCACCCTGGCTCCCCTTAGGGCAAGGGTTCAAAGGCTTTATACAAAGCTGTGGAAGGGGCAAGCTGCAATTCACCCTCTGCCCTGTTTTTTCTCCTTGCCTGGGGTGCCAGAGCTGATGCCCTGGAGACAGGTTTCAAGGATCAGGTCTCCACCTTGACTTTCTGCACTCTTCTGACTCTCCTGAAGGCTGGTGGCAGAGAAAGGGCTGGGGCTGCCTTTCCTTCCCTGTCCAGACTAGTCCCACAGGAGCACACAGTTCAGGATTACACAGAAGGGAGTTTTGTTTCCACTTGGCATCAGAACTGATACAGAGAGTCAAAGGGAGGATCAGCACTGAAGGTTCATTTGTATATCAAGGGGAAATCCAGAAGCCATTGAAATTGTTTACAGCAGGTTGAAAGGATAATACGAAGAATAAACATTGTGCTGACAGATGGCTTTTGCAGGCAAATCTCAATGCCTTTTGCCCAGCTAAGGCTCATTAACATTTACGTATCATCCCAGGATTTTCTTTCTAAAATTTATAAGGCACCAAATGATGAAGAGGAATGGGAGTCATCATGCCTTCTCCCTTCCCCTACCCAATCTGCTTTGTGACTGAATTGAATTTACATGACAGGGCAAAATCGTTCCAACAACTGGTGCAGATGACAAAGAAGGGAATGGAGGAAAAGGTGTAATGCACTGGGGAACTAAAGGATGATGACTGTGCAGCCCTGTGGATGGGGCTTTTCTGTAACAGAATTTCACAGAATTCCTGCAGTTTTGCATTGCCAGAACAGGCTCCTGGAAGTTTGGAAAAGGCAAATCACACATATGGTAGGAGACGGCAGGTCCATCACCTTGTATCCAAACCCTTAGTTCTTCCTACATAAATTCACCTGGCAATTTCTATTTTTATTTGAAATCCCTGTATCTAAGAGGATGATGGCAAAGAACAACAGGAGATGTTTCCCTACCAGACACAAGAGCAAGTCAGGAGTGATGTGTCAAGGAGTTGAACTATCCCACAGAGACCGCTCTCCTCAGTGGGAATCAGGCACAAGTATCCAGATTTAAGACAAGGAGCCATGAAAGTTGAAAATATTCATCCACTATTCATCTACATCCAGTTTGTGTGAAAAAGAAGTTTACTAGGCAACCCTTTTTTTCCATGGCTTCCCCATTTTGTGATACCAAAATTCCCTGGGTTTTCTACCAATGCATTCCTGGCCACATCACTGAGCACTGTTTCATGCAATGGATACAGACAGACTATAAGCACTTAACAGTTTTTAGCCTATTCAAATAAATCATTCCAGTCTGCTGCTGGAGGTAAGAAAGGGTGAAAAAGTAGCACTGAATCCTTCACCTTCATGTAATAGCAGTAAAGCTAAAAACAGATTTATAAAATATTTATAATATAATAAATATAATCCTTAATCTGCCTTCATATCAAAGTGATGTTGAGATTCGCCAGTGTTTAGAGACCCCAAGAGATTTATTTGTGAATGGTTGGCTCAGACTCAGCTAAATCCTCCTACTTTGTATTTAGCCAGTTTGGTGACCTGGTAACTATTCAAAACAAATTTTAATGAGAAAAATATCCAACCACCTCCAGCACATTAAGGTTCTGTAACAGACATTATAAAAGAAAAGAAAAGAGAAAATAAGGTGTTGGTTCACAGAAGCTGGGGGAAGGGGAGATCTTTTCAGCAGCAGATGTATTCAGTGTTCAGAAGAGGCCTGAATCTTCCACACAGGCAGTGTGTTTTGTGTGGGTCCCTGCACAACTAATCTGTTGTTACTTATTCTTTATTCCTTCAGTATAGATGGACCCTGTGTAGCAGGGAAACAGGGTTTTGGAGAACAGCCCTCATTTTGTTCAGCACAATACAGCCTTCTCAACTCCTAACGCTGCCACTTGAACCCTCAAACCGTACACAGGCGAGAAGAGAACAATTTTGAAATTAATAAAGAAAATAACTGATTTGAGTCTCCTTTGGGTGTGATGGCACATCCCAGCTTAAGGGCTAGTAAAAACCTTTATGGAATATTTTTCACACCTGGTAGTTCATACAAATGCTCTCTATGGGTATTTCTCAGCTTTCCCAAGAAAAGAGACAGTTGCTATTGTCCTGAACAGATTTCCAACCAGAAGTTTGGTGAAGATCAGAGAGGAAAGCCATTATGTGTCTGCTTGCACATGATTAATTGGCATCACTGCAGACTGGTGGATACCTTCATTTAGGTAAGGAAAAGCTTTTAGGTATTAGGTATTATCAGTGGCATTTTAGATCGCAGCCAAGCAACCTTTGCTGATCTACCATGACTCACAAAGCTTAATACTTCACATAACAAATTTTGTAATACTGAAAGAAGTATAAAAGTGCCCACAATAATCCAGACAAAAGGCCTACCACTGAAAGTCATTTTTGGTGAATGCCGGTATTTTTATATCGCAACACCCAAGAACACAATTCACACACTAAATCTGTTCCATGCAGATAAAGTTTAACAGATTTTTATCCATAAAGGCATAGAGACATGGAAGCACAATTCCCAAAAGGTGAAGGAATTCCCATTCTCACAGTTAGAAGTGAAAGGTCACTCAGGCCACTGCAAAGTCAGGCTGGCCACTGGAGCTCATGGTGCCTCCCATTAGGTCAGCACCACAGCTCAGGTTACTCCCGTGCTCCACCTTCACGCAGGTGACACACCATGGTCATGTGCTGGGAGTGTTTGGCCAGGGAGAAGGGAGACAAATACTGAGATGCAAAAACCACAGCGGGGTGAAGGTGAACTGGAAAGGAGGCTCTTGTCAGAGCATGCATGTCAGGGGAGGCTTGGGGATAAGCACCCTGTTGGTGCCCAGCAGGGAAACCAGGGCAGGTCTGAGCCACCTGCACTGCCTGCAAGGGCTGAGCAGCCAGCAGAGCTGCAGCAGAGGAAGAGCCCTGGCCTGCAGAGAGTTCAGGAGAAATGTCTTTGTGCAGAAGGTGATTAATGTCTTTAATGAACTACCACAAGAACTAATAGAAAGCCAAACCACGCACAGCTGCAGTGGGGGTAGGGGTGAGCTGTAGCAGGCGAGGAGGGGGCAGGGAGTGGTGCAGCCCGGGCAGCGATGCTCTTCCCAGCTCACTGTCCCAGAAAAACAGGCAGGCACAGCAGCTGTCCCCAGCAAAGACACATCTGAGTACTTCTCACAGATTTAATCATAATAATTCAGTCTCCCAGCCTGTCTTCATTCTGGGGTCTCCTGCTCAGCTCATTATGGCTGTGCCAAAAACCCACTGTCTGCAGCTTCAAGGTGTGGGGATGGCAATCTGGGGAGTCCCTGCGCTCCTGTCCTGTGGGGACAGCAAAGGAAGAGGCTGTGGGGAGAGTGGACCCTCTGTGAGGGGAGTGGACCCTCTCCTCCACTGTCAGGGAACAGATCTCCTCAGGTCCCAGGAATCTGGGACCTGGATTAGTCTTGGCTGACAGGCATCAAGAGTCATCATCTGTTTGGGAACCTGCAAGAAATGTGTGGATGAAGTCAGGCAGATTTTTAACACTAAGTCATCTATATCGTAACATCCTCCACCTTAGCAGCCTCGTGTGCCAGACTCTCAGAGACCTCGGAGGGAGCAGGTGCCAGCACCTCTCCTGAACCCACAGAGCCCTGAGCAGTCCCAGGGCTTGCAGGAAGTCACCCATCCACAGCCACACACAGACTGGAAAATCAGCTCTTCAAGCTCCCAGACATGCCTATGTCTATGTGCTGATGCTTTGAGGGCAGTGAATTCACTGTGCAGCCCTCAGGTGGGACATGAGACAGCTTCTGAATTTCTACCCCTGCTTCCAGAGCGACCACACACCTTCAGAGATGAGCCCTTCCCCAAAAAGCCCATTCCATTTCTTGTTCTGGAGAAACAAGCACTGCTTTGGGGTACAGGCATGTTCTGTCAAAGAGGAAACTCTCATTCAAGCATCATCACAGTTTTAGTGGGGCTTAGCAGTCACACTGCATTGGAAGTACCCACACTCAGCATCTCAGACAGCAGCTCTCAGTGTCCATTCTCAAACTTCTCTTCTGTGAGAATATTTAGCCCATCAAAGCTTGTTCTTGACTCCTCACGTGTGCCCACATGTCCCCTAACTGAACTTTCTTTCCTCTGTGAAGTACCAGGTAAAGCAACAGAATTATATTGATCTTGGCTTTGGGACTTTGGGACCATGAGACTTTGGGAGGCAGGTGAGATGAATGCTATCCCAAAGCATCTGCAGCTGCTAATTCCTCAATACTCTGCTGAAGGTGACATCTCAGCAGTATCAAACATTTTGCTGCTCTCCCTGCGAGCAGCCTGTAAAGGCTTTGATAAAAGCAGGCATCACATTGCAAAGAGGCTCTTTGCAGTTGTGCTATTCTGATGTATTGCTGAGAAGTGAAGAAAACATATGTTCATGGCACAGAAACTGCTCTGCTCAGGTTCTCCTTCTGTATTTTGGTACCGCACTGCAGTGGCCCTCCAAGGGCAGGGGCCTGGCATTGTCCTGTGATGTGCTTTTATCCTCTTGGCCTCTTCTGTTTCTCACTTTTCATGGGCTTGCTGCTGGCAGGAGTGTTTGCAGTGCTCTAACAACCATGCCTGGGTTTGCTTTTGCAGTCTTTATCCACTCCTGGCTGATAGCACCTGTCCCTAGGACTGGGCTCTGGGGTTGGTATCAGCAGGGGAGTGGGATGGAGAGAGAAATGACTGTAGTTAAAACTGTCAAGGAGTCTCAAGGAATGAATACGCATTGCCTGACCTGAATCTATTCCAGTTTCACATGGTACGAGAACAGAACAGTTGCTTCCATATGAAAAACAAAAAAATAAATGTATTTCCGTGGCTTTCCTGGGTAAAGCTGTGTTTGAATCTGTTTTGAGATAGTGTTTTTTGTAAAAAATGGTTTGGTTACTGTTAAACAGTTCAGGCTGGTAAAGGATAAAGTAGGTGGCTCACTAAAGCAATACTGCTCTCAAGTATTGTAAAATAAACAGAAAGATACCCTTAATTTCAAGAAAAAGTCCAACCAAACATGATCAGCAGGAGACCTCTGTTTGTACTTCATTAAACAGGATGCAATTTATTGCTCAGTAAGGAAGTTCAGGATGTCAAATTTTTGCCATTTGGTGCAAAGCTGGACGTTGATGTGCAAAGCAGGTGTGACAGAGTGCAGAGCTGCTCAAGCACGCTAAGGTAAGAACGTCCTGTGAACTCCTCCAGAACATTAAGGCTTCATTTACTCACTTGTCATCTTAAAGTCACACTTGTCAGCTTCAGGTCTCTGAACTCAAATGCTCCCAAACACAGTACTGGCACTACATGCACTTGCCCCTGAGGAGAATGTATGACTAACATACCTTTTAAGGACACCTATGCTGAGCTATGAGACATGGGATTCACTCTTGTACGAAATTCTGCACTGAGAGGTACTTAATTTTATCTTTTATTAGCAACTCTTGGCAAGTGTCATTTTCAGCACTGCAACAAAAAAATTGTGGAAGACGGAAGAAGAAAGATTGGTGATATTAATGGTTATATCTATCAAGAAACTAAATTCACATAAAATTATAAAATTATGAAGCTTAGAAATCACGATCTTTCAGGTACAAAATGGAAACTCTACCCTATTTAGCACACTGAATCTATTCTTCTCCAAGAAATGAGGGAAAAGAGTTGAGGTGAGGATTCAGAGGAAGCTATTTGGCATCAGTCCCAGAGAACTGCTAAGCCCTCTCCTTCCATCACTGCCTGAAGCCCCAACCAACCAGAACACAAAGAAGAATTTCCAAGGAACTAACTTATGCCCCAGTTAAGGGGAAAATCTTGAGCCACACACTTAAAATAGGAAAGAGTGAGGCTCAAGGATATTGGGGTCATTACATCTGATAGCAAGACAGTTTGAGTGTACAGATAGTTAATTAGATATTATATGAAAATAGGCAAAAGGCTGTTTATTCTTAAAAAACCTTAAATCCTACAATACAGAGTTTAGTTTCTGCTTTGTGAAAACCACCCAGCTGCTTCGTGAAAAACTGTGGATATTTGAGTAGCCAAAGAGGCAACCTGGAAGGGTGGGGAAGATTTTGTGGGTGGATGCAGGAAAACAGAGGCTGAAAAAGAAAGAAAACTGTGTACATCAGCACAACTACTCAAATGAACTTGAGTATTCCCAGCTTGGATGCATAAGGGCTCAAACCAGTAGAATCCAGTTTTCACAAGTTCACAGCCATGAGTAGAAAGACCTTCTCTCTCCAGAGAAGGGAAGAGAGGGGGAGGAGAACAAGCAAGTTAGCCAAGGAAGGCCATCTGTTAATTGAACTTCAGCTATGAACTCAAGACCTGCCCTTACTAGGCTCAAACATTAATACAAGTGTCCAGAAAACACCAACAGCTAAGCAGAAAAATTCCTTTAAATCAACAAAACTGAAAAAACAAATTAAACATGGAGGTGTCTTATTTTAAAATAAATGCTATAGCCACTTAGTCAAATTAGATAAAAAATAAACCTTATAACCAACTCCAAAGCAAAACATTCTTAGTAATTTCAAAGGTGTATTCTCATCAATTAGAAATAAGTGAATAGCTAAATGGTATGCACATGCCAGAATTTCTCCTGGCAGCATTTGTAAAATTTAGAAAGAAGTATTTTGGAGAGATACAAGAAGAAAAGGGAGTGGGACAAAAAGCCTCCCACACATATATCCCCAGCTCCTATCAGAAAGGGAGAAAACAACAAATCTCAACATCAGCTCCAGATTTCAGACAGTAATTCAGAAAGTTTGGAAACATGATAAACCATATGGCTATAACCCTTACCACTACACCTTGTGGTACGCCATTAAACTTCCTTTCCCACAGAAAGAAACGTCACATGCGTACTGCAGGTGATAAAGACAGGTTCATTGTTTTCTTCATCTTGGGGTCAAACTCTTAAGAGCATCTCATAAATCAACACAAACATCAGAATGAAACTGTCCATTTTAAAGTAAGGTTTCAGTACTAGAGATTCAGCATGTAGTAAGTAATGAACTAAAGGGGAGGAGGGATGTCTGTTTTTACAAGACAAATCTGTAATGTCCTTAATCAGGCAGGGACCTCTGGAGGTCATGAACTGCTCAAAGCAAGACTAACTTGAAAGGTGGAGCGCAGCACCCAGTTCCATCAGGGTTGGAAGGTGTCCAAGGATAGACACTCTATGGCATGATCCTTTCCCAGCTTTAACCAGCTCCATCAGGGTTGGAAGGTGTCCAAGGATAGACACTCTATGGCATGATCCTTTCCCAGCTTTAACCAGCTTTTAATGGTGGTGACAAAGCTCTTCCCTACATCCAAGTCGAAGTTTCCCTGTTGGACATGGCATACATTGCTCATTCATTGTGCACCTCTAAGTGTTTCCCTTGTCTTCTCAAAACTCCCTGTGGCTGCTGGATACTGTCACCCTCGTGTTTCTCTTGTCCAGGCCAAACAAGCCTAACTTCTCCAGCTTTTCTCGTAACACCACATGCTACAGCCCCCAGCTATGCCAGTGACTTTCTCCTGCTGATTACTTCTTCCAGATACACTAAAATTTGCAGACAGCCCCTCACAGTTAAGTAAGCTTGCCAGTAAGATCATTCTGAATTTAGCAACCTTCCTTCTTTGACTTTCCCTTTATATAGTATGTTACTGCTATTTCCTTCAACACAAAGTATGCATAGTTTCATAGTTTTATCTATAAATGGTTAAATGCTGGAAATGTAAACCAAGCCACTTCCACCCTGCCCCAAAAATTCATGATATATTTAACATGCACAATTATCCACACCATTAACTACCTGGTTCTGCCTTTTTGTCAGATTTTACAGTTTTCAGCACATATCTGTATAGTAGTTTCTTTACTATGAAAGAAGCTTGCACCAGTAATGTGACTCCAGAAACTATGGTGTCCAACAAAATAATAAATGAAACCATTACTGAAAAAAAATTAAAATCAACCTAAAAATATACTTCTCTGATATGAAAATTGATAGAAATACTAATGACCTAAAAAGAACAGGCACAAAGACTGAAAACACCACTTTCAGAGAGAGATTACAAAATGCCAGTCATGGGAAAACCCTCTTCCCACTCCCACCAGAGCTGCTAATCTCCCATTTAATCCTCCCCCTCTCCCTCATTTTGCAAAATAAATTATGAAGCCAGAAAGAGCCAATGTAATCATCTAAGTCTTTATCTCTTTGATGGAACAAGCCAGAGGATTGCAGTGAATTATTTCTTTTGAGTTAAGGCTTATGGGTTTTTGCTTTTTCCAAAAGGGAAGGAAAAAACAATTCCCTGTCAATCTTGATTGAAATATTTCCAGGGAAGGAAGTTTTACCCTCAAATTAATGTTTTTGTCCTCATGCTGATTGCTACCATTTTGTTTACTTTTGATTCCAGTTCTGATGCAACTTGGCCTGGCAGGCTCTTCTAACTTTACCATTACATGGCTTAATTTCACTGCTTCAATAAGGGAAAGCTCTTCAAGACTACAGCTGAATAAAACTAACTTTACTTCCATGCCCCCAGAGTTCACAAGTGATATTATTGCCTAGCCCATCATGCTAATGTGCCTCTTCTAGGAATCCTGCCTTTCCCCTCATATCTGCTCCACTGTGAAAACTAGACATAAATTGTATTCTGGCTTCAGTCACATCAGTCCCAAAGAGAGACCCGTATATGCCTCTGTTTTCTCAACCCATTGGTTTCCATGAGGCCCATTTACCACAGAAATCAGATTAAAAAAATCTCAAGAGTGGATAATCAAGACCTTTTCAGAAATGATGCTTCTTAAAATGGTGATTCTTGATCCTGTAAATGTAACTTACATGCCTTTGTTCCTACATATATAATTTCTGTATCTGTTTATAATGAAATAAATATTGTTTTAATGTAGAATAATATTTGACCTAAATTAATTTTCTACCCATGCCATATCTTTTGTTTCCCAGATATTTAATTAATTAATAAAAATGCTAAAAAACACACACACATTTGTGAAAGAATGGGTATGAATGGAGCTTTATAATAGCTCAGTTCTTAAATCACAGGAAACAAGAGCAGATGTCCAAAGGTTCTCTCTTCCCTCCCTCCTCTCACTTCCAATCCAGAATTCATTATGTCTAAACCAATTCTGGAAAATACCTGACCTGTTTATAAAGCTTCTAACACAGGAGATGTCTCAAACTGTCAAGGCACTTTAGGCCAATGTGTAGCATCCTCACATGCAGCAAAGTTTTTTGGGTTACTCAGAATAGCTCACTTAAATCTCCCTTGCTAGGTCTCTTCTCTTCAGAGGTTGTATTTTCCAGCTCTTGATTATTCTTGCTGCTGTCATCTGGATTTCCAGTTGCCTGCACTTTTCTTGATATTCAGTGTCAGAAGTGAACATGCTGCTCAGCTCCTCTCTTACCAAGAGCTGAGAGAGCAGAACCGTATCATCCTACAGACTAAGTTCCATCCCAGACACTTCACCCCTCCTCTTTCCTTGAGGCAACAGCATGACACAGTTGACTCATGTTCAGATTTATAAACAGAAGTAAACTATTACTAAATTTGTTTTCCATCCCTAAATATCCAGCTGAAAATAAAATCTTTGATGTCTGTTGCCAGCAATGAGCTTGATGCCTGCCTTTAACCTTTATTCATGCTCTTGTTCTAAAGCAGATTCAATTTCAGCTGTCAAGAATTCTAAAACTGGAACAATCAGGAGCTTGGATAGCCGATTTTCAGACATATCAAAAGACCACTTTCTTAATAAATAATAAAAAAGCAGAGCAGAGCAGTAGATGCAGACCACAAACACTTCTTACTTGAATCTCAGTTGTCTACATGGGTAAAAGGGCATTTCATTTTGTTTACCCCCAACCACCCTCCAACATACCAGGTCCTCATGGACAATATCTATCTCTTCAGGATAAAGAAAATCTATCATTAAAATAACCAACCAAGAAAGAACATGGTAAAAGAGCTACTGATAGCAAGCACAGTATTTTTTAAAAACCAACTCAAATGTCACATGAAACAGCAAAAGAAACACGTTCTTTATCTGCCCTCTTCTTTAGAGCTTCAGTGAGATAAAACATCTTGGGGAACTGACCCACAATTAGAAAAAAGACGCCCCAGCAATGATCACTGAGGTGAACAAGTGAAGCGTTCAGTAGCACACAGAGATTTTGTCTTTGTAGTAACATCGAATTAGACTATAAAAACCCAGCAAGGGAGCACTCAGGCTCACCCTCTAAAACATTCCTGAGTTCAGGGAGCTTGTGCTCCTTACATATAACAACAACTGTTGTCATCTCACTCCCCATGTTTTAGAAATGTGCCTAAACAACATGCATTACAAACTGTACTGCATTACGACTTCACTGAATATGTGATGTTTCTATGAAACATCACAATAGTTTTCCAAAAGGGATGCTGGTGTGCAAGAGCAGTGAAATGGCCAGTGAATTGAAGAAGCATTTTAAAACCATGAAGCATTGGGTAGGAAATATATCATGCATATGTAAGAGTTTCTTAAGTCTCAATAGTTCCTAATGAAAGAGATGAAAAACACTATGAAGAACTGTAAAAGCCTTCATTTTGATAAAAAATATTCCTATTTTTTTCTAAATGCTGTTGGACAGACAGTGACAGACAATCTGTTGCTTGAAGCAATTGAATTTATGTCTTTGTTCATCATGTAGTAAGGTGCTGTTAAGATCTTTCTCAAGTTCTGACACGGGCTTTGAATTCCTCAAAGTTAATTAGTCCAAGAAACAAATAAATAAACCTAAAGAAGCTTCTGCTGAAATGTTTCTCCTTCTGAAATGTGTCAGGCAAATGTTCTATTTTTTCCATCCTAAGTCACAAGAAGCATTAAGAATACGTAAGAATTTACAGAAATAACTGGTGAACTAATACCATAAAAGGCAGAAATGAGCCATAAAATTAAGAGCTACAAAATGTGACATCTCCATGGTGCCTCCCAAGTAATGATTAATATTTTCCTTGCCTCATATACCCATACAAGTTCTAGAAGCTGCTACAGGTCTAGCAATATCCTTCTTTCCAGAAAGAAATAAAAATCCCTGGATTCTTCTTTCAATTGTTATAAACCAGCAGCATGAAGGAGTTTAAGTGAGCCAGCTCCTGTCCTTTGTATATGGAGTGCAGGGGCCATCCTTAAACCAGCTTGAATTTCAAAGCTGCTTTTGAGCATTAGCAGCTACACAGTGCAAGTCCTCCTGGTTGTAGAAGGGAACATCATTTAAGAAACAATTCTGCCTGGCTCATTACTGAGTTGCTAATTAAGGCAGATTTTATTGAATATGTCCAAATCCAGCATTGTGCAATACTCAAATCTGACAGGAAAGGGAAGTACTTTTAAACTGTAGTAAATATTAAAACCACACTCATTTATAATGAAAGATGCTACTGACTTGCATGAGACCAACAGATATGAATTGCATTTTCTGTCAATGAACTCAGTTCAGCCTTTTTCTACTACTTTGTTTTTCACATTTCACTAAACAGTTTTTTCTGTTAAAACATAACTTTTCCAGTTTTCCTGATGTGAACCCATTTCCAGCTGTAGGGTGAAACTGACTTAACCACAGCCAACATTTCAAAGTCATTTATGGAAGCACTGTTATTTTTACCAAGATAAACACTATATAAATTTCCACAACAGTCTTGTCTGGAAACAGCATAGGAAAGTCTTCTGAGTTCTAGAAATATTTCTAGATGTGCAGTGGATATTTTTTTAAATTAAATTAAATTAAATCTGCCCCCTAACCATCAACAAGTATCTTTTAGAACTCCTTCGCACATCTGACTTTTAAGGAAGCTGTTTGCTTAAATACTACTAAGCCTACTACTCCCAATAAAGACTAATGAAACAAATCTAGAACTCTATATGCATGTAAAACATCTTAACGCACTTATCTTCTCTTACATGCCTCCCACACAATGCTTATAGTGACTAATATTTAGGGTGTGAAGTAAAATGGTGCTAGGGTGTTATTTAGAGCATCAAAATTTTCTTTAAATCACTGAGTTCTGTCCTGTTAGAAAACACCAGTAGGTTTTTTTTTCACTTGGTTAAAGTGCCTAGATTAAAATCTGGCATCTGTGACCTCTCTAATCCAGATTAATCACAGATGGTGAACACATGCAGTATAAAACAACATTGACCCAGCTCACTCTCTGAACCCTTTTTATACTGGTAGCTGGTAAATGAATGTTTTTGAGGAGGACTTATAGAAGTCCCCTTCAATCCATTCTCAATCAAGTAAGTGTAAAATTACACAGTAAGCAACCATCCTCAGTCTTCTGAAGGAGAACTGGCTGATATTAGAGGACAGAAGGTACATGCAGTTAGTGACATGTTACAGCATAGAGAATATATTAGTCAGGCTTTGTTTGGCTTTTTTGTTTGCTTTTTAAAATATGATTAGAATTCCTTCATTAAAAAAATCTGGTTTTACTGTATAAACCAAAAAATAATGGTTATTTCTAAGAAATCTTCACTAGATTATTTTATTAGAACATCCTTTATCATGGTTCACTTCTAAGATTTGGGAGTACAGGCATCATCTCTCTTCCATGCCTCAAAAACCAAGCAGTCATCAGTCTTCCCTGCCAGTGGAGGTGACTCAGGTCAGGTAAGCACTGTTGGCTACTTGTGAGGAGGTCTCCAACAGAGCTATTTTTCTTCTCCCTGGGTAACAAGAAATCTTCCTCTCCTCACTTGCACCTTCCCACAGAACGCAAATTGCTCAGATGCCGAAGAACCAGGAGTCGGAACTGGTCTTAGCCGAATGCACCACTTTCCATCCAGGCTGGATGGGGCTTTGAGCAACCTGGTCTAGTGGAAGGTGTCCCTGCCCAGGCAGAACAGTTGGAACTGGATGGTCTTTAAAGTCCCTTCCAAGCCAAACCACTCTGTGCATAAAAAACAACTTGGTGTCCAGAGTACTAAACTGGGTGCTTTCCACAGTGCCATCTGCTAGCAATAACAATGCCTAGTCATGGAGAAAAGAAGTGTAAAAAGTGTAAAATCTCACTCAAATGAAAAGTGTAAAGATGAGATTGGAGGCTGAGAACATTTTCTGCTCTATGTCAAACTGTTTTGCCCTCCTGCTTCAATACTCAGATCCTCCATTTATTCTTCCCGCCAAGGACTCCATGTGTCTCATCCCTCCCATGCAGTGCAAAAATAGCTGTTCCTCCCTAAGAGCCATGTGCCCAGAAGTCTGCCTGCCTTTTCCAAATGTATCTTGTGAAATTCCAGCTGGTCTAACAAAAATATTATGCCTCTCTATATAACTTGTTGTCACAGTGAGACAACATACCTACAAACACTACAGCTACTGCCCCTCTCTGCCTGCATTTTCCCTTCCTTCCTCCTCCCTTCTTCCATACAGAAGGAAATAGGACATTCCAGGGTTTAAAACTTACCTAAGATTTAAAGTCAGAGATTAGACAGCTACCTCAAAAGCTGTCAGTTATTTGATTTACAGGAAAAGCCAGAAACTACTCACACTGCTTGCCAAAGGCCTGCCTGCCCTCTGATACCTCAAATATCAGCTGGCATTTTGGCACTAGCAAGACGTAGAATCCACAGAAACGAGGGACTGTGGCCATTAAGTTCAGGTTTCTGATCTCTCACTGAAGGGAGGCTGCAAGAGAGCTGGACTTTTTAAGAAGGCATGTGGGGTGACAGGTAAGGGGGAATGGCTTTAAACAGAAAGAGAGAAAGTTTGGATTAGATTTTAGGAATAAATTCGTTCCTGTGAAGGTGGTGAAACACTGGAACAGGTTGCCCAGAGAATCCCTGGAAGTGTTAAAGCCTAGGCTGCATGGGGCTCTGGTCTAGTGGAAGATGTCCCTGACCATGGCAGGAGGGTTGGAACTAGAGGATCTTTAAGGTCCCCTCTATGATTCTATGATGTACCTCTCCAACAGCTTCAGCAGAAAAGTGGCTCAGGTTTGTGCACCCAGATTATAGAAGTGCAGGTCTCCATCTTCTCCCAAGCAAGCCATTCACATCCCAGAGAGGACAGCACGCTCCCTGCAGAGCCAGGCTGGCTTCTCAACCCCCTGTGGAAGAGGTGTTTGGCATCTGTAGCTCCAAGTAGGGTCTCTACCAAGCAAGAGTCACTCCAGTAAGATTTTAATCCCATTTTAATGCCCATCTGCAACTAGGCTAAGTACTAGTAACCTGTCACAATTTGTAAGTCTCAGACCTGTGCCTAGGGCTGAGTTTCTGCTCTGAGCACAGATGGTCAAAACCACCTCACCTCTCCCAAGGACAGTGGACACCCATCAAAAGCTACTTTTCCTGTTAATACACACTATGGGGAGTGTTCCTCAGTTTTGGCTCATCTGTGCAGGATTTATAGCCTCTGAATGTGAACTGATGCATCACATATAAATCAAGAGCTTCTAGTTTCAATTCAGACTGAAGACAAGCAGAGACTTTAAGCTTCAATTGGATGCTTTCATCAGTCTACTTACATTTATTCGCCCATGAAAAATTGTCAGGCAGCTTTTTCATTTGCTGCTGCAGGACAGCCATAATTACCCATAAACCTTAGGTCCTTATATAGATTTCAATTAAATGTGTTTATAAACTGCATTATAAGATTACAGACAACATCTGAATCTCCAGGAAAGCCCTTAGGAAGCATTTAGTAAAGTAAGAGAATTCACAAACAAAAACACACCTGGAAAAAGCCAGATAACTGAGTGTTTTGGCAAGCCCCCAACAATTCTTTTACTGGTAGCAATCAACAGCCACTACAGACTCTGAGTTGCTATCTATTACTTTTAAAATAATGGGGCAAATCCATTAGCCCCAAATACCACGTGTTAAGCAAAAACTTCAAGTTTCCAGGGAAACTGCGCTAGGAAATCTACTCTTCTTCATTCTCGTCACTATTGAAATTTTATGCTTCAGAGTAATAATGTGACAAAATCAAGTACTTGGTAGTTATAGTTCTTCTTGATTACTCCAGAGGTAATATGCAAATTAATTCAATTTAACAAGGTACAGTGTCATCAAAATCAGCTAGGCATAACTGAGTCAATATGCAATCAAGAGTCCTCATAAACAGAAGTTTCATCATTGAAGTTAGACCAGCTTGTCCTTTGACTGATGTAAGCATACATCAGCCTCCAAAGGAACTACAGTTTTTATGTATAAAATAACTTACAGAGCAGCAAGCCCTGAATATCCTACTCATCCACTAGGGAAGAATTAGACTAGCAGAGAACTGACAGCAATCAACATATTTAGTAACCAAAGCTCAGTTCTGTCCTCCTACTCTGCTGTGCTTCCTGTTCCTACCATCATTCAGCACTGCCAGGCTCGCTCCATCACTATTTCCACTCTGTTTTCATTCAGGTTCTTACTTCCATACATCACTTAAGTAAAAATATACCCTGTGGACACCTTTGCAGAAGATTTCCAGGTCTGTGCAGCACCAAGTAGCTCACACCTACAACAGCAGAACATGGTGAGGAGCACCACACATTTGTTTTTTACTTAGCTTGACAAACGCTTAGCTTGATGATGATCATGGTAGTTAAAAGAGACAGTACTTTTTCTGGGTATGCTTAATCAGTGAGGCATGACCTTAATTTTTGCTTTTCATTTGATTTTCTACCACTTGCCTTATATTTTTCCTGCGGAGGCTTAAGAGAAGTTATGTTAAGAGTACACATAGTTCATACACAAGAGACTTTCAAGGGAAGAGGAAGACTTCCAAGTTTGTTACTCCTGCAGTAATGGCTTTTAATGTTTTATTGACTACACTTAGTGAAGTTGTGAAAAGCAAGGAGTTTTTATGTTGTTGTTGCTATTCAGCTTATACTGGCCAGAGAAATACCAGGATCTTTATAGAAAAAAGACGTTCAAACGGGTCAAAGACATAACATTAAAAAGAGAACCCTGAACAACTTCAAGAGCAGCTCCAGCCTCTTCAGTGAGTTACAATGACTGTCTCCAACTACACAAGCCTACATGAAGTTGCTGTACTAAAACAGCCTCCAGACTAGTCCTGGTTTTTAACTTTCAACTGTTTGGTAAAAGCTGGAAACAAGGAGCAGCATGAAGTCACCACCACTTTGCTAGTTCACCGATGACCAGCTAGTAGGTGGTCCCACTGACCATAACCTAAAGGCCTTCTGCTGGAAGCAAACACCTCTAGGAACCAGTTAACTTGGCAAGATTTGTGAAGAGTAGCAGTGAATGAATGAATGAACTCTAAGACACTCAGTCCCACATAAGCATAATGAATGTATCCAACTATGATGCATAAGACTGACATTATCTTGGAAAAACTCCAGGGGTCACAGGCACAATACAGGAAAAGAAGCTACAGAAGGAGCTACTGTATTTGCTTAATAAATCTATTGCACAGACTGCTGTCAGTGGATTTTGTTCCAAGAACTACACAAACAAAACAGCCTTTACAGACAGAAAAGAGAGAAGGGGTGGGAGAGAGGAGAGAAGGATTCAATCTCATGATCTCAAACAATGCTGAACAGCTGAAACAGTCATGGACAATGTCTCTGGAACACATGAATTTTCTGAATTATTGTGACAAATCTCAATTTCACAACCTGAAGGAGAAAATAACCACTTCTTTAAGAAACCAAGAAATGTCACAGTTTGTCATTTAAACAGACAAATTTTTTTGTTGAGCAATATTGCATTCTTTGAAACATTTTTCAACATTTTATAAGATGGGAGTCATTCCCATTTTGTCTACAATTGCTTTTCTAGCAAAATAGATGGGTCAAATTGTATACAATCTGCTTTCCTATAAGACCCCTGAAGAACTCTAAATATATACTGAAGTCTGATTTCTCCCATTACAAAAACTTCTCAAACACTTTAGTTTAGCTAATAGGCTTTAATTTTGCTGTCTTTGCATGGAATAATAAATGTTAAGAATAAATAAAAAGATGTCTTTAGCAGAAATTCCCCTAAATTTAAGGCTGTATACACTGCAAGTGTAAGGATGCCTTAAAATTACACAAAAATAATGTTTATTCATTAAGATTTAGGAAAATGAAAAATGCCAAAGGATAATCAATTCTTCTTATATCCTTGAGCTACACTGCTTTTCAATTAAATTTAATTATTATACCCCAAAAGGTGTTACTTTCATATCAGGCTGTCTGAACAGTAATCACAGGAACAGAGCATTAGGTAAAGAGATTTATGTAGGGTACCACTGACTCTTTCAAAGTTGTTCTGAGGATACAGTTTAGACAGGACTCTCAGATGACTCAGTAGATGGCAAAATTCCCTGCACTGCCAATTATTAATTAAAGCTTATTCTAGAGAATTAAACTCACATACAAGTGTCTCTTGTAACTCAGAAACTCCTTGCAACTAGGCTTTGGCACGTGATTCTGGAGCTCATTACCTTCCAAACAGGCTTAATTATTTTGCAGAAGTATTTTTTTCTTTCACTTACTGCTGTTAAAGAAGCTTGGTATTACTACCCCATTATTCTTCTGTTTGCAACAAGAACTAGATCTTCAGGAAGAAGATTGTGTAACTCTGAATTGCTAACAGGCACTAAAAAAAGGTGGCAGCAGTAATTAGTTATCACAATTTCAGACAGATGTGTGTGTATATTTGGGTATGTATGAGCATATAAGTATATATGTAGACAATAGATATATGTAGTTGTGTACGTATATATTCGGATATGTATGAGCATATGAGTATATATGTAGACAATAGATATACACATCTAAATTTTAAAACATGGACCTTACCTATTAAAACCCTGCAAAAAACAAAACCAAAAATCCCACTTCATAAACTCTTAATCTCACACCTTCCTTCCCCCAGCTTTCCCTTTTCCACATCTACCACAATACACTTAAAGCATCTGTAGATGTCAGAATAGCACACCCCTCTCTCCTTCAGCACATAACCCTGACACACTTCACTGCAGAAAGCCAGGGAAACAGGCTCCAAATATTTTACTCCACAGCTGGTCTTTAAGCCCTAATAACCAAGGGAGGTTGAAGTCACTCCCTAATCTCCTAATGTGTAAGAATCAACAGAGCTCCCCTTTGAGCAGCCAGCCTACGCTGGAGCACAGAACAGATTGTGTCAAGTGACAGCTGCTTTCTGGCAGAACATGCAGGCTCCCTACCAAGAAAGAGAGGCAGGAAGCATCACTCAATTGAGGAAGAGGTTGCCAGATTTGAAAAAAAAAAAA
>WEIU01000036.1:291257-333978 GCA_013389925.1 Aegithalos caudatus | reverse complement strand
AAAAAAAAAAAAAAGTCATACAGCCATTTGAAGACGGTCCATGCAGCGCTCAAGAGTTGCTTGCATATACCCTGAATGGATATACTCTGTTGCCACCTCCTCTTCACCTCGCCTCTGTTACTTGCCTTTAGCAGGAAGGAAGTTTCCCACTACAGGGACAATTTGCCTGTCTGAACAGTGCTCCAGGTATTACAGCCACTCTACAGAGAGAAACAACAAAGGACTGTCAAGCTCTCTAACTGGTTAAACCAAGTTTGAAATTGAACATGTCATACAGATACTCACTTTTCTTCAGAAAAGAATTAGGTGTAAGAAAATGAGCTGTAGTCTGGTGATTGATCATGGATATTACTGTGTGCATATACACGTACAAACACCTGGAAACATTTCTTGCTACTGTGTCAGCATGCAAGAACAAGGCATGGAATAAAAGATGGTTTCATGGCTCCATGTTCTGACCAACTTGTGCAAACAGTATTTTAATTTCAAAGTATCCTCTAAATACAGCTTAAGACCAATCACAGCTCAGTTCAAGTAAGAAGTTTCTGAAGTTACAGTAGCATTTTTTCTGGGAGCCCACAATGTCCTGCATCACAAAGAACATTTTTTTTTTAATGCTACATTTTTGAAAACAAGTTGTTAGAAGTACACATTTGTACTTCTGTATGCATTACCTTCCAAGATGAGGGGAAAAGAATTCAACCCAAGCACCTTTTCCACCTCTGTAAAGAAACAGAAAAAAAACAAAACCTTCCCAAGAAAATCTTGGCAACAAAGCAGCAATTGTTTTTTTTTAGAGAACTACTTAGATATTAGGGCTATAACACTTGAAAAATTTGCATTCATATCCTTTAACTGTATGACTTAAGCCCTTGTTAGCTTGATTTCAGTCCTGCTTAAAGCCTTTGTCAGTATGTTAGACATACAGCAGGTGAACAACCAACCACTTTGTCAAATCCATGTTTATGTGTAAGCAGTCAAGATACAGATCATATGAAGGGATTTTTTCCAGTTTGTTTCAGCAGGATGAAGAAAGGACTAGAAAAGGCTATGGAATTAAGCATTTTTAGAGGAAATGCACTGTACAGGTTCACAAATTACATGATATTTTGAGTTGAAAGAGACCCACAAGGATCACTAAGTCCAACTCTTAAGGGAATGGCCCATACAGGAATCAAATCCATAACCTTGGTGTTATTAGCACCATGCACTAACTAACTGAACTAGGCTGCTTGTTCTTTTGAAAAGTCATATAAATCAGACTCAAGAAAGTTCTACTACTATATGGTCAGTGAACAATGTTAAACTGCAGACTGCAATCTTTCAAGAATTCAGAAATGGCAAATGGGTGTAACGTAAATACACCAGACATTAACAGTTCAATTTGTGGATGCAAGAGAAGTCCCAGCCCCTAAGAATAAACATACCTACAAACTGATCTGATAATAGGAAGAGTTTTGCAATACAAGATAATCCTAATAAAACAGGAAAGATGGTTACAAAATCCATTCTTGCAAAAGTCCTGATTACATAATGAATTTAAGAGATTATAAATTATTGTCTTTACTACTTCCTCTAGTGCTTTACATTCTGTTTACCAAAGAGAAATAGCATGCAAGGAGCTTGTAGCAGGTGTTCCACTTTTCTGTGCTGCAGCAGTGTCCCACTTGGCCACATGCCAGCAGTGGGGCACCTCTGCAGAGCCAGTGGAGGACAACTCCAGAGCTGAGGCACAGCTGGGACACGTGAACGGATTCAGGATCCAGCGCTATGTAACCAAAAGCTGCTGCTGCTGCTGCTTCTGAAGTGGTTGGGCAGATATTTTCCATTGGAATTACATGATGCTCTTCTAGTTTTGCATCTGTATTCACAAATACACTGCAATTCGGTGCCAAATTGCAACTGTTCTCACAAATATTCCTTTCTAGCCAGAGACCAAGTACTTTAAAAGCTGGTCTCTGGTCAGGATCAGGCTAGTTCAGTTACTATTCTTAATTCTGGGTCTCTATTACACAAGCCCACACAAATACTTCAGCTCAGAGCCAGGAATTCCCCTTCATTTTCCATCATCTCAGCCTGTAGCATCTGGTAAATAAAAATACAGAGTCTCTCATCTAAGAGGAGCAGTTTATCTAGACATGGGTTATAACACTTGCTTTGTGTCCATCCTGTGGAACTTCAGTCTCATCCACCTCCCTGTTTCACCTGGGAAGTTCCTTTCTCCTGGCAGGGCCTAAATGTTGAGATGCCTCCAGAACACAACTCTCTCCAGCATGTTCATAGCCAAGAATGCAGTTCATCTCAAAGAACCATGGGAACAGCCCCACTGTCTTGTCCTTGCAAGACTACGACAAGAAGCAGCCTCTCAGGTGAAGGTTTACAGAACTTAAAAACCATAGAAAACCTACTGCCACCATTCTGGACCTGAGAAGGATTTATCCTAACACAAAGCATCCTTTAAGACCATATAGTTACAGTAATTTTTTAGGAAATTAATAATGTTTTTCATCAAATAGTATGTCGGTCTTGCTACCTGCACAATGAAATAGGGAAATGCTTAAGGATTTTTTAAATGGCCCAAAATCTACTCTCACATTAACAACTATTTAAAAATATCATTACAAATTTCTCATAGTCAAGTACAGCATAAAGGTATTTTTACCAGTACTGCTTTTCACAGATCTCAAGATTACAAAGCTTCTACTCAAAACTTAAATGCTAAGGTATTGAACTTGCAGTACAGTGGTGCTTAACAGATGAACATGTATCTCTGAATGACTGCAAAGCAACAGTCTAAAAGTGACTTTGCTATATTTAGGAATAGCACAATCAATACAATACAAACATCAACTCCACAAATATAACTCGGGTTAGTCGCCAATGCCTGGAGCCAGTACATCTGCAGAGGAAAAAAAGTAATTAATTAAATAAATAAGCAGTTAAATCAGTCTGATAACATAAGGGGAAAGATTCCAGTAAAAGAATTTATCAGGCACAGAAGAAATGCCTTTTTTTTTTTTTTTTTTGTTTGGGGGAATTTACCAAATCTCTACACGAGTTTAGCAATCTCTTAGCTGTTCTATACATGTTTACTTCGATTTTGCTTTAGTTACTGTGAGACTGTTAAGCAGCCAAAAACATTAAGGTGATACCACACATGGACACAAAATAACAGGAACAAAAATCGTGGTAATCTAACAACCTCTACTGACAAAATAACTGACTTTGCAGCTCAGAGGGAAATGTTGCATTATAATCTGGATGCAATCAAATCTCTGGTGGGTTTGTAAATCATTGCTAAGAATAATCTGTCTGGTTGTTTACACTATTTAAAAGAATACTGGTGTCGACACCCAAAGTTTGATTTCCATGTTGGCCTGAACTTTCTTCTGTAACTGTTCACAGACAAAATTTTGTCATCTCTATTAGTCAGACCTTTTGGAATAGTCAAACACTGAAGTGAATAGGTCTCCACAAATCGTAAGTGCTAACTCCCACGTAGAAAAGGAAGAGAGAAAACATCTACCACTGGACTGAAAGACATCAACGAAAACAGTACTGTGGGGTTTTACATTTACTGTGTTACTGATTTCTGCATTTACAGTGAAATATCCTACAAATGTACATGGCCACGAAAGCTAAGAGATTTGATTACTACAATTTGGATGTGTGGGGGTTTTTTTTGTTTGTTTTTCTTTTTTATTTTCTTTTTTTCTTGTTCTTCTTCAAAGTAAAAAGTTATCATACAGTATTAACCTCTACCGACTAGTTTTAATGTTTGCAATTTTATCAGCTGGAAGGAAAGAGAGAGGAAACAACAGTTGAAGGCATCTGTTTCCAAATGTCTGATTGGATATGGTTCAAGGAGTATGTAGTCTAACTCTTCAAGAAGAGGTGCTCTCATTAAATAATACAAATCCTTTGTATATGATCTTGCACCTGCTCTCTTCAGAGGAAACCACAATTACACTGTTCACTCCTCAGTGTTTCTGAGGCACAGCAGCCAAGAGTAAGGAACCTAAAAGGTACTCCCAAAATGCAACACACAAATCCATTGCTGTGAGTGATTGGGAGTGACTAATTCAGCGCATTTCAAATTAGTAATTGTACTTACATGCTCTGAGTTTGCAAAGACATTTTTTTGTTGCTGCCATTACATATGAATTACATTTCATATAAAATCAACTAAACAAATATATGCACCCTCTTATCTGCATTATCTCCATTCATCCCTGGCCATTAAACTGATACTGCTATCATTTACTTCCGTATATAGATGGATGTTCCTTTATAGCCAGTGGATCAAGCTTCAGTGTTTAAGGCAAAAGGCTTTTGACCCTTAGTTGTCCCTGAGTAAGATTTGAAAACCTTGCCACCTGTAGCCTCCATCTCCTCTCACTGAGGTGAACCCATAGATCCAGGGCATTGTGTTCAAATAATCAAAAGCCACCCATATTGCTTCCTTATATTTCTCACTTTTTGAACCACTGTAGTATGAGCAGAAGATCAGAGAGAGAATGCAAGTATTTCCAAATATTCAGAAATAGGCCCTTCTCAAGAGCCCTTATTAGTAATCCAGCTCTGCTCCCATTGAAATTACTGGGATTTTTATCACTGTCTTAAAAAAACGGGACAGATAAAAAATTAAATCAATGGCTCAACTACATTCACAAAAGTTTTCCTGAGAGGCCAGTGAAGAGTTTAATCTTATCCTTTCCTGATGCTGTTTGCTTTTCTGCTTACTCCAAACATTACCCAAAAGTTCTGACATCACCCATGTGCCACAGCCACTTCCTTCTTATGGCAGAGAAAGAAGCATTTTTCTTTCATGAGGAATTACCTAAGGAAACAACTTGATGAGCATTTCAAATGAAGACAATACTTGGTGAAGAATTACCTGGTGAGAGTTACTAAGCCCTGGAATAACAAAACCAATGACACAAGACAAATTTCAGAGTTATAGCATTTGTTAATTTTAAGCATAATTAACTTGTGAAATTCATTGGCCTAAGAAGCCATGATACGACATGCTGTAGCATGCAGCAACATGGACTTGTGGCTATGTACCACAAGTAGAGCCTAAATGTAAAAAGACAACACACAAAGTTATCTTTAAACCTATTTCAGAGAAACTATCTGAGGACATAGGTAAAAGGGCATCAGTATTAATTTTAATGGTTCCTCACATGTAAGAACAAAATTTTAAAACAGTTTTGTTTATTTGTTTAGTAGTGAGAATTCTTGCAAGGGAGACTAATATTTATAACAATACTAGTCAAAGTATTCAGTCTCTATTCCCAAGACCATCCCTCCAACTGAGGAAAGCAAGAAACAAAAAGCCCCATCTGCCAAAACCAGCCCAAATTGTTTCTATTGTTAATTTCTTTTGAAGTCAATGATACTGAAGCCTGGGGCAAATGCTTCCCAACCAGGTCCTCCATTTTAGTTTTCCAAATAGCTATCCAAACAAGGTCTTGAGCTTTATAAACAACTAAGCCTTTACAAAGAGTATGTTTTAAACTGTTCCAACTAAATTATGAACAAGATCAAGTATTACTCAAGTGCTGCTTTTCAAAATGCAACAACTGAAATTTTTGATTCAGATTTGGAAGAGCAGGGCTTACTGGTGCTGAAGGGGAGGCCCCAGGCAGTAATGCTTATTTTCTCCTCCACTTTATAAATGCATCTAAGCATCACTGCGACCACAACAGCAACTATGGAGAACAATCAATACTCATCATCACCACACACAACGCAAACACTAGAAATATGCACATAAATCACACATATGGCTTCTATGACACAGGCCCTTCAAAGTGAGGGTCTCTGCTTACATGCAGTACAACTCCTATCCATCAGAACAGCTTATGAGCACAAACAGGCATTTAAAGCTGAAAATGTTCTTGCCCTGAAAAAGTAGCCTTGTATTAAGCAGAGAAGCAGGTAACTCTGCTAGTGATTTGGGCAGAGCAAACCTCTCAGAAGCATTTATATAGTAGCTTGGTTTTCAAAACTTGGGGAAGAGAAATTTAATTTTCATAGCCCTTAAACACTTACTAAGTTTCTAATTCTAGGACTTAACCTTCCTTCCCCACTCCCTTAAGAGCTTTTTCCAAAATGCAAGCTGTGGACTTCAGACTTCTTCTGCAGTAACTTTCTAATGGAACACCATCTTCCTTGCACACCCACTCAGATGTATACAAGTTGTGGCAACATGTCATAGAGGAATTTCACTGCATCACATACTTCTTTCACCATCTCCCTCAAACACATCAGTTAACTTTATTCTGTGCTCTTAAAATCTGTGACATTAGAAACCTGAAGCTAAATTAAATACTGAAATATATTAAAAGTACTATAGCATTGCTGAGAACTGCACATGAAAGAATTCTTCTGGCTATTTTTGGAGAGCCAGAGAAGGAAAGTGCAAAAGCTGGATTTTGAGTTGCATTAAATTTTCTTTACCCTTTTTCAGATGAATTTAAGACAATGGAAATAAGCTAGATACCTTACTCGCAGATAAGAAACTGTCAGCTACTTACTGTATGGTTAGCAGGACCTACCAGCTCCTATTTGATCCTATTTAATTCATCATGCTATAGGAGTGTACACGCCCTTTACTCTTTACAATGGAAAACCAATTAAAAAAAAAAATTAAATCCCCCACGAGCATCCCAACAGCAAAGAACACAGTTTAGCTCAGCCACACTGGTAAAATTAGGTAGGCGATTTTGCTACATTGCTTTCTTAGTTATTTGCCTGTGAGAGCATACATTCCTTAAAATATATTTACATTTCCCCCCTCCCCAAGAAGTTCTGCCCACCCATACTAAATGACTTTTACTGCTTACACACAAAGAAGAAGTATCTGGGAGTCTGCCTTTGGGTATACAGATAATTTGGAAATTAAATCAAAGTGAGATCTGATATTGGGATATATATATATATAAAAAGAGAGAAACAGAGAGGCTATTACTCACACCTTGCTATGATAATATGACTTGGCAAATACAGAGGGTCAAATGCCTCTGCTTCCCCCCCACTCCCCCCATTGTGTTGCTATAATTGGTCAGCAGCAATGTGACACAGAAAAGGTTTGTATGTTCACACTCAGCTGGCACGTGTCCAGGCAAGGCCTGGGGAGGGAGAGCTTCCCTAGAGTCCCTGCTAGACACACACAGTTGGAAGAAAGCCTGCAAGATTATCAGTCTACAAAAAGACCTCCAACACCCAGACAGTGTTGGCCAGCTGAAAAACTCATCCCCAGATTTTGAACCAGTCTGTCAGACACCAGACCTGGCAGTGCCTGAGGCCAGCAGCACAGCTCTCTTTCCAGGCTGCTTAGATAACAACTGTGCGGCCAAGGGATGGACTGGGAGAAGTTATTTTAAGTTGCAATTATGAGTTCATACGTTATCAAAAGAGCCGGATGAACACAGTCATTGCTGCTAATAGCTTCCTCTTCTCTTCTGAAAGAGCCACAAGGATTTTAGTCACGGCAACTAAAGACAAAGTAAATAGCACCAGGGGAAGGGTTAGGTGCACACTGCTGCTGCTACCACCCCAGTGAACTCCAGTACCTCCCATTCTTTTTTTCAGGCAGTCCTACTGAAACAGGTCTGAAATACATCTCTCTTTTTTTCTCGTAGAAGTACTTAACCAGCCTCTTTCCCACAGAGGATCCAACAAACCCTCCATGTAGTAGCAGTGTGCAAGATAAAGGACTGCACATGCAGCTGAGGGCTGGGTAGCCACAAATGCACATGGAGGGTAGCAAAGTACTTTGCACTTTCAAAGCAATCACTGAGTGGCTGGGAAAGGTGTTAGAAATCACAGCAAGAAGGAAAAGCAGCCCTACTGCACAAGAGATTAGGCAGAACTTCAGAAGGGCTTAGCAGACAAGATGATGGAGCATGAGGTATCCTCCCTTTGCTACATACAAATTCCAAGGTGAGAACAAACTCTTAACTCAGAGCCAATATTTAAAGTCATTGTCATAGCACAGAATAAATAGTCTTCAGCAGGCAAGGTTAAGTGCTGAAGGACAGCCTGACCTTGTCACAAGTTCATCTGAAGTCATAAGGCTGAATGAGGAAGTTGGGCATAAATAAGCTTTTACTTGCATGAATCCTTACACAGCTACACCTTGGCAATGAATTTCTCTTAGATCAGTCACACAGCCATTACTAGCAGCAGAGACCGATCATCATAAATTTTATGCTCCCACACTGGTGGCACCCACAGTTTAGAAACAATGGTCCTATCAATCCTCCAAACCCACTACTGGCTACCAAATACAGTATTTTCTGAGAAGTATTTATTGAAATTAATTTTAGTAGGATTTTATAGACCAGCTGCAATAATTTACTACAGCCTTTCAGTCTACTATGACTTTCAGAAGTCAGACATCATGTTACTTTCTTTGATTTATCACTAAAAATTTTGCATGCTCTAAAAAAGTATATATGGTACCCAGCCACCACTGAGAGGTAGAGAACTGTGTGCTTTCCAGTTTTCTAAACCAGGTTCTGGAACACTTTCTTACAGCTTTGGTAATAAATTGTTGCAGAAGGTACAGTGAAGTTTTGTCTTTCTCTAATACTTACATTATGATGTTTCCCACCCCCCTTCCTGAAAGGAAACTCACCAAAAAGTTGCAGGATTTAATTTTTTTTTTTTTCTTTTTTAATCTGGCAAGAAGATGCTGCTCTAAGACTGTGCCACACACAAACTGGATGAGCAGCCAACTGCTGAGTGGGAGGCTCATTAAAAAAGGCCATTTGCTTGCCATATGTCTCTTTCTTCTAGACAGACTAATTCTAGTCATTAGAATTTTAACCAGAAATGCAGATTAGCAAAGCAACTTTTTGCTAAAATGGCACCAGAATTTTTCCTAAGCAGGGTATTGAGAGCTACTCAGTGCTCAGAACAAGTTACCAGTTTGACAGGAGAGCCCCAGTCCCAAAGTGGGGTTGGCAGAACACCTCATCCTTGCAAGGCTGGTGTTTCCTGACCTCCCAGTGGGGAGCCTTTGTCCCTCCATCTCTTCCCTCCTGCTGCCATCCACCACCACCCATGCTGCTGCTGTTACTCTCCCCCACTTCCCTCTCCACCAGCATTTCCCCCTCCCGCCCTACTACTGCCCAAACACTCCCACAGCCAGCAGGATGACAAAAGCCAGCACAAGCACATCTGGTCCCAGCTATCTAACTAGAACAGCTCTTGCAGACCTTTGGATTCAATAGATCCATCAGATCCTTGGAAACCTTTGTGTGTCTCTGACAGTGTGTGTACTGACACACCAGGAGACACACAGGTAACCCACAGGCAGCCACAGACTTCCTGAAGTGGGACAGTGGTCAGTCAGCAGCAATCAAATATTAACAGGATTTAATTTTCCAACCCACCTCAATCCTAAGGATTTTGAGTCCATCTCAGGCTTTTTTTAGGCTCAGATAAAGCAATTTTTCAGATAGGAACATATGCATACTAGATCTTATTATAAATGTCACTCTCTCTTCTATTTACATGCTGTATTAAGACACTACCAGTCTGAACTCAAATTCAGGTTTTCTGTTGATTTTATTTAGAAAGTTTGTCAAAATTAACATGTTATGTTTCTATAGCAACTCTCCCCTTGGATGGTTCAACAGCACTGCATAGAAAAAATCTGATACCATGAACAGTCACAAGTACTGCCCATTTCCCCCACCCAAAGTCCCACAGTGTCCAGTGAAGCCTAAGGCTGATTTAGTATCATACAGCAACTTCGTTCCTACTCAGATTATTCCTCATCACACACCCCAGGATACACTTTAGCTCTTCTCCTACACTGGTTCTGGGGGACACATCCTTCCCAGCAGTTGGTTCTGGGTTTCTAAACCATGTTTGTAAGAATCTCTCAACTCAGATCCATTAATGTAAGGCAACACTCCTTTGTTTTTCTTCTATTTTTGGCAATGCCATTTGTGTAGCCAATATCTTAGTTCTCCCACTTGGAGCCCTAGTAATTAATTTAGCAGAGACATAGCAGCTAAAGAACTGGATTGTTCAAGTCACCCTGCCCATCCATCTCACCCCTTTCATTTTTCCCATCATCTTCACAGTGATCCCACTTGGCCTACAAAGACTTTACTTTTTGAGCTTGGAAATGCAGAGGCCTATGCAGCATTTTATCACAGACAGCTCTCCTCAGTCAGTACTTTTTGCTGAATGCTTTCTCCTCCACAGACACACACCTCACACTTGCCTATTCTCAAAAGTTTATAAATCATTAAAAAAATTAAATACACAAACCAATTATTCTGGCAGAACACAACAAATAAACTTCCTATTATTTTGATGGAAACCTTCAGGTGGGATCTTGCACCCCACTCACACATTCCTCTTCCTTTCTGAGTATGTGCACAGCCCTCCTAACAAAAATGGGACCTTTCACACGATGAGCTGGTCCACACACAGCAGAAGGATCAGGTGAGTGCCATGAAGCAAGGCAACAAAGAACAGATGCAGCTGGCTTGAATTATTTCAGCCACTCAAATGCAGCCAGCCAGCCTTGGCTGGCTATTCCCAGTCCACTGCAATACAGAATTCATGTGAGATGAACCGGAAAGGTTGAACTGCTGACAAATATTTAAAGAGCGTGATGTCAAGGTGCCTCCCCTGAAAAACATAACCTTAGCACATTGATTTAAAAGGTCTTTCTTACTCTACATAGGCCATCAACAATCCAAGATGACAGTAGCATCTCTCAGTGTTGTAGATTTTGTGACAGGTGGCTCAGCAGCCTGTTGTTCCTCGTTTGAGGACATTTATGAAAGCCCCCTTACAGCGTACAATGGATTTCCTTCTTTACCCATGCTCCACCCAGCTTTGGAGTCAAACTGCACACTTGGGTTCAACAGAAGAGTAGAGGATCACCTGCAGTAAAGGGGATAAACAGAAGACAGAGCTTCATGCCTGTACATAAAGCTTCAAGAAATTAAGTACAGGCTTTCAGTTTCTCTCTGTTGCACAGGTCCTTCAGAGCAAGAAGTTAAATGCCCATGTTCCTCCTATGCAGGTAATAATGGTCACCTTTGCTATTAGTGTTAATAGCTTCCCTCCCCAGCCTGCCACTGAAACAAGTTCATCTCTGCCAACTGAGAACAGAAAATCTCTGCACAACAGCCCACGACAGAGGAAAATGCCAGTTTTTCCACTTCTTTAACTTTCAAAGCTCACAGAAGTGCCTTTCCCTGACACAGCAGAATCACTGCCTTGGATCACAGGCTAAATTAAACACACGAATTACATTCTCCATATAAACAGTTACACATGACTTAAATAGCACGGTTTTATTTTCCTATTGGCACCAATTGGTACAGTAGTTCAGTCAAAGCCTAGGACATCAATGATGTCAGTTGCTTTAATTGGCAGCACTGACGTGACCAGCTCTTGCTCCCAGACGTGGAGTGTGCTGGTTTCCATAGGGAGGATGCTGACCAAAGAATTCCTACCACACTTCCTATCAGTTGTTTTCAGCAGCAAATACTGGCTGCAGAAGGGAAAAAAATAAAAATCATCTGTTTGGACATCCCAAAATTCACAGGATGACATCATCCTGTGAGACAAGATTTCTCTGCAGCTCGCTCCCTAAACACACATGACCTATCAAAATTCCTGCTCTACATTCCTGCCAGCTGGGTTCTGTATTTACAGAAGGGAAAGACATTAATAATTTTTGCCTTGCTTGTTTGCCATGTTAACTCAGTTGTAACAGTTCCCTCTCCAGCCCCCAGAAGGAAAAGGGACAGTCTGTCTGAAAGAGATTTCATAGGCTAATTATAGAAAGCTCATGGCAATTTCTTCCCTCACAAATTCCCATGCAGATTTAGTCCATGTAACAAGTCATCAGTAAAGGGAAAAAGTGGGGACGAACTTGAAACAAAGTGAAACCAAAAGCAGAAGAATCAACCAAACCCAAACACTAAAGGCTTTGGTTAAGACTCTTCTTTGCAAGAGTCTTCATCCACTACTAGCACGAACTGTGATCCAGGTAAGAGTCATGGGATAGCTGCATTGGTGACTACTTCGTTCCTAGCAGTCACATGTGCTTGCTTTCTTCTGGTACTCCATATGAAAATTCATGCAGCATTATGTAAGAGATTAACAAAAGGCATCACTCCCTATATGAGCCATCAACCCAAAACATACCATTTCTCAGAGTTTAATAAAAATTCTTTCCCCAAGTTTGCACAGAAGGAAAAGCATTTTTAACTGATTAAACACAGCCTTTACAACTCACTTCTCTTTATTCTTTAACTCATTAAGGGATAACTTCAAGGCCAGATGGGTGGTGTTAAAACTGTAAAATTCCTACTTTAGGAAAACTGGTGTGAAGACCCAGATTGCAATTACGGAATATAGACTAAGAAACTCTCTTTGAGCTTCTTAACTATCCTTAAAGACTTTTAACTGTACGGTTTTCTATAGGCCTGTCGGGGTAGGCAAGGGGTGAAGCAGCTTCCCACTTTATTCACGCCTTGCTCAGTGCCTAGAAACAGGCACTCACCAGCTGCAGAGGCTGTAGTGTTCATGCAACTCCTCCCTCCTGAATGCTGAAGTTAGAATGAAAGAGGGAAAGCTGTCTCTTGAGAACCCAGGAGCCACATTACCAACTTCTTTGTAGCTAGTGCTTGGGGTAGCTTCAAATTGATGGAAATGCAGGATCGGACCAGAACCTTGAGAGCAGCACTGAATACACCTCAGATTCCCAGTGGGGATCAGCCCTTTTTTCTCAGCTTCCCAGTGGTTAAGTCAGGCAGCTTTTAAGACCCTCTCCTAAGCACTTAAGTCTTTCCAGCACCATGCAAATAAGCCCAGCATTCCACTGTACCAAGAGCTAAGGCAAAGTAATTCAAGCAATGCCAAGCAAACCCTGTGTGATTCAGGCCATCTCCCAGTCTTCTGGGAACCAGCTTCCTGGCTGCTATTCTACCCTTCCCTCAATTGCAATCTTTCAAAAAGTCATCCTCCCCAGTTAATTTCTTTTGTACGAGCCTCTAGAACTTTTTCCTAATTGATGCAACTCCAGTCAGCTTTTTTTGCTGCCTGTGGAGATCTGAAACAAGCAAACAAATTGAAACAAAAAAAACCCCACCATCACCTTACTGAGAATGCTTGTAAGGTCACAGCTGAATTTCAGAAAGTTTCAAGTTTGCAGGCTTTGAGTAACAGCCAAGAACTGTGGAAGTCTGAGAGGCACATGTGATACTAGGAGTCATCAGCTGTAAAAGCTGCAAGTGTTCCCTCCTTCTTCCTACTTCCCTTCTCACAAATAAAACACAAAGTTAAATGCTGAGGCAAATCTCAGGGTTCTTCTTTTTGAAATAAGGATAAGATTATACTTGTGCTATAGTCAAAGCAGAGAGCAAGAGATCAAACTGGTGTATCTAAAAGCATGCACCTCTTCCCATCTAGTACTTCAGTGTAACAAGATTGAAAAATATCCCTGTCATCACAAGCTTTTGGTCCCTTTGTGCATAAGGCACCAAGCAAATCCCATGAAACAAAGAATATTTTATAGTAGAACTGGCGTTTACAAACCACAGACTATTACTCCAGGTTAGAAAGCAAGAGAGAAAATGCAAGTATTTTCCTTCCATGAACTTTTGGGACACAATCAGACGTTTCCTCCATGGCTTGAAATATTACTGCCCTGTGAACTAATCCTACTTTCCTCATTACATCAAAGAACAACAGTCTTTGAGGGCTGCAGACTCTTACCACAATTCCAGTTTTGCTGTCTGGCCCATCTGAAATATCTGAAAGGTAAATTGGAACTAAAAGTGTTTTGTCTGTGGTATCATTAAAAAGCTGGATACAAACTTTGATATAGCCACTTACCAAACTGAACATCAAGCAAATTCTGCAAGTTTTATGCTGTAGGGGATACCAGGAATCTCTCACAGACATAAGGTCGTATATACACAAAGAAAGAAACAGTTCCACAGTCTGCTGATTTTAACTTATGAGGATGGTAACTTTAGGGAAACTAGACACAGCAAAAACAGTTTGGCTGGGTCCAGAGAGATGAAGTCAAAGATGAAATATTCTCAGCCGTGCAACCTCATGAAGAATTGCACAGCATTGTTTCACTTGATGCTAAATTTGAATCATTTCTCCACACTGAAAAGGTACTGCTGATCCATAGCTTTCATTCTGGGAAGCTGTCAGCACACGACTCTAGAAGAAAGGGGGAAAAAAAGGAAGGAAAACATGTTCTTTTCGTAGCAGTTATAAAACAAAATGCGAAGTAGACAAGATTGTCCAACACAGGTGATCTGACAAAAAGAGAATAATTTCATTAAAATTAGGTTAAAAGCTGCTGCTTCACCAGACTGGCTAATAGGGGGAGATGAAAGAACAGGAAGAACAAGTGCACCTAGAGATGCAAAAGAAATGAGCAATTTTTGCCAGCAATCTCATTGACTGCATTTTGATTCTGCAATTTGGTATTGCACTGCAGATCAATGGAGAAGTGTTTGCCAAAATTTAAATGGGCACAGAAAGTGAAAAAACAGACAGGACCATGGGAAAGTTCGACAACTTGAAGGTAACTCTCTGAGGAAAAAAAAAAGAAGAGGATTATGGATATTTGATTGTATATAAGAAGAGTTCATCCAGTTTTTCAAGGAGACAGGTTTGAGAAGTCAGGAATATGAAGAATTTTTAGACTATGAAGCTGTGATACATAAAACAAACTAAGCCTTTGTGGAGAAAATGAGGTAGCAACAAACTAAAATCGAGTCAATAAATGTATTTTAAAGCATAAACATTTCCAGAAGAGCGTGTAAAGATGCTATATGGGCAATTAAAAGTGTTACAGACATTACTGATCTCATAGTTGAGGAGGCACAAACTGTTCAATAAAATAAATGCCCTCTATCTCTCTGCAATATTCAGGCACCACTTTACAATCAGACTTTTAAATGAATACTAAATACACTTTCTTCTACATGTTTATGGGGAGAGAAAGGTTGCTGTTCTCAAGAAACTTCACATAGTCAATTATTCAAAACTACAGTAGTATTTCTCTTTAAAAAGCTTGAAGCCTATATGCTGGTGGAAATGTTTTCTTTTATTAGAAGTATTTATGAAAAGTTTTCAAACCCCTGATTGCTTTTCACATGCACAACCCTTTTCAAGAAAAAAAAAGAAAAAACAAACCAGAACTTGAGTAGTGAGAGGATTAAATGTGTGGGTAGGTTTTCTTCTGAGGATATTCATTCATTAATCATTTACCAGCCCACGTACACATGGCAGCCTGCCTCTCTCGGGAGAACTGCATTTGGGCCCTGCTCTCCAGAAAGTGATATTCAGCTGGAGAGCACAAGAGCCTCAGGAGAACTATGTGATAGCCTGGTGCCAGGTAAAGTTCAAAGCAAAACACAAATTGAAGTGCAAAACATTTATATCAGAGAGTGGTGTGCCTGTTGGCTGGAAAGGACTCACCTGAATTCTCTACTCAGTTGTCTCTCTAAGGCAGTGTCCCTCCCAGCCTTAGATCTCACACAGCTCTTTGAACATAAAATTACCCCATCAGAGCTGGGCTGCTCACCTCACTCAGAAGAACAGGCTAGCTTTCCCTGGCACCACCCAGGGAGACAAAGCACTGGACAAAGAGCTCTTTGTCCAGAACCACCTTCCTTGATCAGCAGACAGCATTATATTGCATCTGAGGGAAAGGAGAGTCTGAATTGAACTTAAGCAGGCTCTGTCCCCAAAGTAACACGAGCTGGCAGCAGATACCATGCCAACAACCAAAGGATGCCTGCCAGTCTAATGTGTGCTCTTCTCCCCATGGCCAGGAAGAGAGCTCTACAGCAAACTTACAGAGGACCTAACATACTAAACATCTGAGAGTGCTCAGCATGGCCAAAAGAAAAATCTGAGCTCTTCCAGACCTTCCAAACCAGGATGCAGCAGGTTCAAGGTGGCTAATGAGGAACAGCAGCTGCTGTCACTGTCATCATCTCAAGACAAGTGGGAGATGCCTGACTCACACCATGCTCTCCTCCCTCAGTGTCCAATGGCAGCCACGCCATTAGACCTGAGAGAGAAACTCCTGCAGCTGCTAAATCTCAGGGAGCTGTCCTGTTCCCCTGTTGCCAAGGCAAGTTCACTCCTGAGAAGACCTGCAGGGAGCGTCTTCCTCCGTGTTAGCAGGACATAGGGAGGAGCAGGCCCATCAGGCACCACTCTGTGATTAACAAATCAAACCAGTAGGAACAGGTTTCAGTGGGGTGTTTGTTGTACACCAGTTCCAACACCAGAGAAGGGCCTTCTGACTCATTCCCACCCAACACCCCACCTGAGGAAGGTTCACATGACAAGGTTTTATATTTCCTCATTTAAAAGACATTAAGAAAGCTATCAGCACACTTAGGTAAGCAACCAGAGCAGGGCACCAGTGATTACTCTGTATTAGCAATTGCACACCTTCACTCTGTGGTAGGGAGGTGTGAGTTCACAGGAGTATTTTCAACATCCTGGATGTGTTACAGTGTGGCACACCCTGGAGCAGGGTGTTACTTTCTAATATCTTTATAGAAGTATTTTTGTAATTAGTTGACTCCTGTGTGTACACAGATGGCAGCAGAGATTTAAGAGGCATTCC
Source organism: Aegithalos caudatus (assembly GCA_013389925.1). Taxonomy (NCBI): domain Eukaryota; kingdom Metazoa; phylum Chordata; class Aves; order Passeriformes; family Aegithalidae; genus Aegithalos; species Aegithalos caudatus. Next base: position 317,318 of record WEIU01000036.1, on the reverse strand, counting down.
CTCCAAAACTGGGCAAAACTGACTAGAAGACTACAGAAAAAGAAAAGGATTTTCACATTTGTGTGTTTATCTTTTATGTAATACTCATCTCAAAGGAACAGCTTTCCTCTCAGAATGGAAAAAACCAACCAGTTGAGAAAATGAACCATCAGTTCCAACACGAGAAATAAGGCCCTAAAAACTTGCGACATTAGAAGTCCAGTTATGATTTGATTAAATGTGGGAGTGAGTATTTAGGGTAAAATGACCTAGATGCTGCCAACTCACCCCACAGTACTTTTTTCTTTCATTGCATGCACTCACCAACACTAGCATGACCTTTGAAAGAAAAGAGTGCTCTGTGTAGGTGGGGGTATGCACACACTCCACAGCCTTCTGTGCTACTTTTCCTGTGCAGCAGGTTTTAAGCAACCACATCCAACTTGATCATCCACTTTCACATCAATAGTCTGCACACATAAACAACTGTGGCCATGTAGTACAGGCATTTACAACAGACTGTGCCCAAGCCATTTACAGTCAGATCTTTGTCCAGATGCAGCTTCAGCTGATGAATCCTCAGAACACTTTTGATAGTTTTGAGCTGTAGAGTCCTGGAAGGTAATGCAAGAAGAATCAGACAACACTCGAGGGCCACAGTATTAAAACCCTGAAACAGTGTCTTCAGTGCCTTTCAGTTATCACAGAATACATCTGAGATGTGGTCACCAGCATATCCTTGGGACACATCTTCCTATGCAGAACTTTTGCAGAAGAATGAAAAGTATCCTTCTTGGCAAGCAGCAGCACAGCAAAGTGTAATTCTGCAGGGTACCATTGAGCCCTGTATCTTCCAAATTGAGATCATAAACCAGTATTTTCCAGAGGCTACCAGGGGAGACATTTATCAAGGTAAAGGTTACCATGTGGCCTAAGCAAAATGTAACAGTAATATTTAACATCAACTGGAGGGTATTGATAACACACACTTGCTTTTAGAGTAGAAATTAAGGATATCAGAGTACCAGGAACAAAACTAGTTCAGACAGATAGCTGATAAGACCTTCCTATAAGTACCAAGTGTGAATTGTGTACCTGAAGAAAGCAAACGACACCAAAGGAATGTCCATTTGCTGTGATGGTTTACCTTGGATTTTTGTGAAACCCATTCTTTCATGACAAGACAGGACACTATCAGGACATTAATTTTGATATGCTCTCCATTCTATATGCATGTGAAGACTGCTGTTGTTTTAAGTGCCAGAAACACATAAGTTATTTGGTTTTAATTACATGAAAAATGAACTTAATGCTACATTAACTTTTACTTTAAAGAGAAGCAGACTGGAGAGAACATTCTAGAGAGAATGGTTACACTAACAGCAGTCATATATGACCTTTAACAGCAAAAATTACCCATGTCTGCCACCACCAAAAGAAGCAACCAGGGTAGCACTTTCATAGTAGGGAAAGCACCACCAGCAAGACTGCACAACTCCAGTTCTGGTAATAAAATTTCACTTCAATGTAAAATATAGCATTCCCCTTCTTCAGTAAGGCTTTATTGTATTTACATTGTATTTGTTTTATTGTGTTGTTTAATAAGCATATCAAAACCTGATTTAGCAACTTGCAAAGTAAGATTTACTTTATGCTCATATTTATATATATGAGTGGTGACTTTGCGGTACTTAAGCTGTAATCTCAGGAAAATAAAATCAGTTTCAGTGTCTCTTCCAGCTCAACAGTTACAACCAAAATCATGTTGCAATTTGTGACACTGAAATTCTTTCTAAAAACCAAAAAAAGGTATTCTATTAAAGGCAAAACAAAACTAGAAAGCAATTTCAATGAACTCTTATGTTCCATCTCTAAGGGTCATTCTGGTAGGCAGTACATCTTAGCTGACATAAGTTTAAAGTTTAACCATGCAAAAACGAGTCCCATAATCCAGGTCATCACCCAGCCCAGCAAGCTGGCTTAGGCAACTCCATTAAACTTGGCCCCTCCAGCGGGGGTTCTGGATCTGAGCGTGAGGCACTGCACAGGGCAGCACTGAAAGCACACTCAGTGTTAGCTCACAGACCTCTGCATGGTAGCACAAGTTAATCTTGAGGGTATGGAAGACACCTCTAGTTGCATTTAGATGTTAGCATCCAAACTGCAGGGCTTCACTAACTAATACTTCACATGCATAGATTCATCTCTCCTTTCTTGTAGACAGGCTCATCAGACATGCTCTGGCTCTTCAAGTTAGCACAGACCAGTTTTGTGAAGTTCCTTTGGCAGGCATCACTGGAGCTCATCACGTGTTCAGTAAGTGCCCTCACTATGTGGAAGCTTCTGAACTTTCAGGTATTCTCATCTCACTAATGAGGGTTTTGTGGCAGGGAACTTTCTCTGACAGCAAAATGCATTTTGCTAACTAAACACACCCTCTTTTCCTGCATTAATACAAGCCAAGAAGAAAATCACATTGATACTTTTGCAGTATCTCGGGATAGATTTCGATTTTGTTTCCATTTACACACACTGGTGTCTGTGTAAATTTAAGATATGAATGAAAGGAAACATGAAGAGTCAGGAAACCCTGCTTAGCATATCTTTGTTAACTTTAGAAATAAAGAACCAACCAAGCCCTCAGTAAACCCCTTAAGATCTTATTTCATGCCAATAACCATATTATTTTCCATTCTCCTTCTTCCAGGAATCAGTGTAAGGATTTTAAAACATGGTAATCACTTTGAAGGAAGTGTTTATCTGTCCACACCACTGGAGCTTATGCAGCCAGGAGGTGTAAAAAAAAACCACCAACTTTACTAAGTATAAGCACTAGAAAAGGTTTATGCTAAGAAAGTTAACTTCAGAGAGTTTTAAAGCTGCATACATTATGACACGATATGCCCATCAGACCAAACCTTTTGAACCTATCTTAGAAAAATTAATGTTCCAGCAGTGAACTCCAAGGAGAAACAGTACTAAAGATGGCAAGTGGTGTAATTCTCATCACTGGAATAGGGTGCATTGCTGCAGCTGCAGCACTGGTGTGACTGATACAAAGCAAATCAGCCAGGTCTTGTCCAACTCAGCACACCCTCAGTGCATAGTGTTTTAAAGGAGACTGCAGCAGAACCAAGTACATTATTCAATTGATAACTGGTTATACAGAAGACACATTAAAACATTAAACTCACATCTTTATTTTGTAGCCATGGCTCTTCCAGTTCACACTTTCCAGCTTTTAAAAGTTTTCTATCTACTGCTTTTATATAAGCACTTCCCACTCACATTGTATTGTTCTGTTCAGCTTATGAATAAGAACACTTAACAGCAGGAAAAAAATATTAAAAATAATTTCCTAGCAAAGTAAAAATAATTTGAAATAATAAAATAAATATGGATTACTTGGATCACAGCTACTTGGAACAACAGTATTACTCTACCCCCCAAGAAGGCAGACCAAGACAAAGCACTATTGAGGAGCATTAGTTTAACACTGAAGTATTATTATGAAGAATCCCTAGTGTTTAATTGAATATCAGTTCAAAATATCAGAAAATCCCCTTCAGCTTGAATGTAAAATCTATTCCATCTTTGACCAAACATTTCAAGGCAATTTCAAACTTTCACACTTGTGTCTCCACATTCACACATGAGAAGTGCTGGCAACTCATTATGCTCAAATTGAAACCAATTCCTCTGCACAGCTACGTGTTCTGCTCAATGAAATACATCTATTTAGCAGCCCTGCGAGCAAGTCAGTATCGCTTTCCCTGTAACATTAACTCAAGTTACCTAAAAAGGTAACTCACAAAAAATGGCTTGAAAGGCTGAGCTTCACTCTCTCAAATACAGTGATCACTATAAGTGGTAGGCAATTAATTATTTTTGAACTTGCATTTCAGGTTAACAATAGCTTTACCTGCATAATGCACAGGGATTTCTATCTTTGGCCCTATGACGTAGTGACCCTCCTCCAGACTGTGAGCTGTAATTGTTGTCCACTGCCGACATGAATGAATCAGAAGATAATCGCTCTCCCGAAGACCTTCTACAGTTTCTCCTGCAAAACAGGTATAGGGTATTAAAAAAAAATAAAAAACCCCACACTTCCAGAAAACAAACATGAAGCAAAATATCTCAGTGCATGCATACAATATCACAGAGATGCAATCCAAATTACTGAGTAGTGGCTCTGGGGCTCCTTTTTCAACTTTCTGCAGAAACACACTTGTCATATTTCTATTTTGGTTGCCTGTCTCACTCGATACAAATACTTGAGAGGTCCCATAGTTTTTAAATAAAGGAAAAAAAAAACCAAAACACACCTTTTCATATTTCAAAAGAGGAGCATCACACTACCATACAGCAGTAACTGGGTATCACTTTCCGACACAGAGATTTCATCTTTGCCATTCTATCCCTTTGCAAGCCGGTGTTTAATTAGCCATTCAGATTGCCATAAACTTAATCCTATCACTTATGGAAGAGAAATGAATAAATAAATAAATTTTTAAAAATTCACAAACATCTAAGTCCCCTCTCAGACTGAAATTCAACGAGAAGCCTACCCAGACAACATGTAGCTCACCTTTCTAGGGCTCTCTCCCGCCCTCTTGTACTTTGGTGTCTGTCAAACCCACCTCAAACACAGCCAAAGATCCATCTCTCCTTTATTCCCTTGCCCCTAACAAACTTGCATTTCTGCAGAGTGTCCTCCCCTGTTCTACAGTTTGCAGCGCATGATCAGGTCTAGAGTGCCTTGCCAGGTTTTCCAGCAATTGCAAGAGCCATATTAGACAGACCACTTAAAGTGCCAGCTATACATCTCAAGCACAATATAATATATGAACAAAATTTCTCAGAGCAGGAAACTGTTCTGCATATCATCACTGGGCTGCTCTCACACACCTGCAGTCCTGCTCAGCACGCAAAAAATCCAGCCTTTCTCCAGGTGTCTTTGAAGCAGTCACTTGGACTTTCAGGACCACTCAGTAGACACTAAACATGGGCCAAGAATAACGAAACTCGAAATTTCATTTTCCTTCCCTCCCATCAGCCCTCTGCAGTTACAGCCAAAAATAACGCAAATAGTTTACCCCTGGAATCAAGTTTGGACAAAACCTATCCCCTTCAGCTACTACAACAAACTAAACTTTCTCCTCACTGTCCTGATATTCCTAAAAGTCAGTGGAAGAATGAGAATTTCCTCAGCCTGGGGCAGCAGACATTTCCTCTGTTCAATCTCTGCAGAGCGGAGCTACTTCCCACTGAGTTGGTTTTTTTTTGCACACAACAGGCACTCTTCCACTGTAGGCAACAGCTTCTACACACCCCATTCCTGCCTGATTTCATGCTCCCATTCTATCAGAAAGCACCCTCCTACACGATTTAAAACAGAGCAACTGGTGTGTGTGAGAATTGCTAAGGTTTTAAATCAGAAGAGACCATTACGACCATCTGCTCCGACACCCTTTGGCCACATTTGGCCAAAGGATTCTTTGTTTCCTCCAGAAACTCGGATCTGACTAAAAAAGGGAGAGACATGGCTCAACCTGCAGAGTCCAATAGATGGACTTCCCTGGGTCTGCTGTTCCATGGCCTGTTAAACCTTAAACACATTCCTGTTTTTCCTGTTTGTGTCTTTCATTTATAAGCATGGGTAAACTGCTATGATGGGGGTATAGAGGAGGAAAAAAAAAAAAAAATTAAGAAGTCAGAAGGTATAACAGAGCTCCTTAGTACCAGTTATTCTTTCTCCTATAAAAGTACATTTCTAGGCTTTCTTCTTTTCCACAGCACAGGAAGTAGCTTCCAGGTAAACAGGCCATGTCGTAAACTGGCTTCCAGGCATTCCTTGGACCACATCCCTTGGCAGCCCAGACAGGCAGGCTGCTTAACACCAGTTCCTGATTCCTGGGAAGCACCACCCCTCCACCCACAGCACACTAGGATAAGGGATCTCATAAAGCCTGGGGAAGAGTGGAAAAAATTACCATGCAGCACCAGGGAATTCTTTTCCCATCCACATCTTAGAAGAAATTCAGATATATTTGCTGAAGGAATTACGCATCTACTGAGTTTTAGCAAATTACCAGACCTTGAGCATTTCCTGTTTTATGCTCACAGGGCAACCTCTAATATGTATAAAAATTACCTTCAGCTTGTTGCAAAGCTTTATGATTTTGAGGGAAAGCACAATAATAACAACAATAACAGTAATAATAATAATAGCAACAACAATAATAAATGGTGTTATTTGAAACTAATGTTTCAGTTCTGAGAGTTACACTCACGCTTCCTATAATCCGTGGCAACAAATAATTATTCTGTCCCACAACAAAATCCAACAGTGATACCTAAGGGAAGACCTAGTATTTTACTGGTTTCACTGACAGTGGTGAACAAATTTGGAATAAAACACAAAGCATCTCTGGTATACTTTTTCTCTGCCTTACAATTTGTAGGTATAATTTCAGAATATTACCTAAAGGGAGGCTGGACTCTACATCCAGGATTGCAGGGAAATAATTACAGTATGGGTCACCCTCGAAGAATCTGAGGAAGATATTCTCAGGAAAATAAAGACACCCATTATGAGAAGGTGCTTCCAGCCATGGTTCACATGCTGCCATCTGTTTAAGTGGTTGCTCCACTAGAACTGGGTGGGACAGGTGAGTATAAGAAGAGATTAGCAAGGCAGGCCCAAGAGTGACTATGTAATTGAGTCTGCAGCTGGAAGTAGCTGTATTTTTTTAAACAGAACCTCAGAAACCACAATTCATATGACACCAGTTATTTGCTGCAATGATTACATCGGAAACCAATTTTGTGCTTTGCCACAGAAGACTGGCGGAGACAAGGTGAAGCAGATGTGACAGGGAGTTGACACTCCCTTTGGCTCCTTAGCAAAGGGCAGGTCTGTCCTTACCAAGCACTGATCTTTCCCAACCATAGGTGAGACAGATTCCTGGGGTTTGCTTTCATAGGTTTGCTCCTTGTCACTAAGGGATTAAAGGATTCTCAAAAACACCTGCCTAATCATGGTCACCAAGCTATGCAAGGAAAATGTGACTGAGGACAACAAAGTAACTCACTTCTTTATTCCCTTTTCCTCTACTGTGTCTCCCCCATAAGACTTGCTCACTGATTTTAAAGTGGTTTCTTCCTAGAGGTGAGGACCTTCCAGGCTGGAGACACCTCTGACCCTTGCTACACATCTCCTGCCCCAGCCTAGGCTCAGTTAGCTCTTTACACTTTTCTCAGCCAACCATACCTTGCAAAATAGCCACACACATTCAATCTGATTTCCCCCTGCTGCAGTGGCATAAGTTATGCAAGCCTTCTATTAATCACATTTTAGCTGTGTGGGAGAGAACTCGGCAGCCCTCACATTCACCAGCTACGCAACTTGGTTCTCACCTATTCAACACACTCCTACACTGCTGCTTACATAAAAATAAGACGCCATGAGAAAACAGAGAACACAGGCCACTCATCTTTAGTAACAGTTTTGTCTCCTGTGATCCAATATGGATTAGCTGCTCTATCTTTTCACCCTCTCCTTCCCACCCCACATCCTTGCAATATAATTAAACCACTACAAAGAATTGACAGGCAAATACTTGTGCTGGTCTTTTACCCCTCCCCAAAATAAAAGTCTAGAGAAGCAATGAACTACCACATGCAATTCCCCACCTTTTTCCAAGTTGCCTACCTCCTTCCAAAATATGAGTCAAGTTTATTCACAGTAATGCCTGAAACTAAGACACCCATGATTCACTAGCAGCTCCTAAACCCTAAATCAAGTGTCAACACTCATCCTTGCCTGAGATTAAAAGCCTCACACCTCTGAACTGAAAACTTAGCCAGTATGTTCCAACACAAGCTCATCTCCCACAAGCACTGTGACCACAGTCAGTATTTGGGTATTTCACTCAGCACCAGCAAAGCAGCACTGCAATAGGTCTTCGGGTGTTATTGCAAGTAAGATTCACTACCCCTTTTTAATTGCATGACCCATTTCTGTACAATTCCTAAAACCCTCTAATATTTCCAGCACCACCGTTATTGAAGGGCAGTTGTAGGGGAAGCACTGATCAGGAAAGGAAAATCATGCACATGTTGATACAGTCATTAAAAAAACAAACCCAAAGGTAATTGCTTAATCAAGAGTCCCATGATTATTAAATACTATCTACATTAAATGCCAATACTGCTTTATTCATTCTTTCCAGTTCCGAAACTGGATCATCCACACCTGGCAGATCTTGACTCTGTCATCGTAAACACTCCAATTTCCAATTAACAACTAACATATGTAGCAAAACTGATGGAGGAAGAACAGGATACCTCCATTTACAAATTCAGAGATGACAATCTGTTTTCACCTGAACTTTTTAAGAACCAGGTAAGGAAACAGGGACCAGCTACATTCAGGAACTGAGTTTATGTATGTCTATGCTGCAGCAAAAAAGAAGCTAATTTCTTTTGAAAAGAGACCTCTCTGCAAGTTGTTGCCACTCCTTATTTTCTAACACATTTTTATTTAGCTTAACATCTCAGAATTCCAAAATACCTGTGAATTCCCCAAAGCCTTGGGAGTAGAACTGAAGACCACTTCAGTTTTGAAGGGTCTGAGCACTCCTGTGTCCTCTTTGTATTCTCCTGGATCACAGAATATCGCAAGTTGGAAAGGACCCATAAGGATCATCAAGCCAAAATGCTCATTTCTCACAGGACTGCCTAAAATGAAACCATATGGTTAAGTATCATCAAGATGCTCCTTGAACTCAGACAAGTTCAGTGCCCTGACCACTTCCATGGAAAGCCTGTTCTAGTGACTGACCACCTTCTTAGAGAAGAGCCTTTTCCTAATGTTCCATTACAGTCCACAAAAGAAAATTCACACAGGTCCCACGTACTCTGCTTGCCAAAAACAACAATGACTTTTCAACACCAACCACTAAAGAAAATTCATGAAACGTATGAAAAGAACCAACAACAAACCAACAACAAAACTTCTAAGGTTCTCCTAATACTGAAAAAATAACATTCAAGTCACTGCAAAATGTTCAGGCCAATATGACTCACTTACTCACTCACTGAAACTACACAGCTAAAAATAGGCAGCGATGTACAGGAATATAAAGGCTTTATAATGCCACACACTTTGTCATTGTGGCTAAGAGTTTGCATCACTGCCTTAAAGCACAAGCTTTGCGTCTGGAGACATTAAAATAGTAGGTAACAAGGTAATTCAGAGAAAGAGAAGTCATCACATGCAAGGTTCCAGTAACGCAACAGATTCCATTTACACACACCAGATGAGCTAGATACCATTTCCTCCTGCCAGGAAGATGGTTACAGACACATTCCACTCATCTCATTCATCACAGAAGACTGCAAATTGTGCTTAGTGCTGTCCCTTGCACATCAGTTCAAGCATGCTGAATTTACTCCTTCTGGAACGAAAAGGCTTACAGAAAAGAACCGCGAGCTCACAAGAAAACTAAGATGGCTTTTGTGAAATAACTGATGAAAAAGGTGCCTGTGAAAACCCCAGGGAAAACTCAGCAAGACTTAGGGCCATGTGTTTTCATTAAGCCTGAACACCATCTGCATGCAAGGTAACAGATGCCGTACAATTAAGTGCATCACCCGGACTGTTTTGGTCAGTTAAGTAGGTGGTGAGTTTAATTATTCCATCTAATGTTCCATAATCACGTTACATATCATTACATAGAAAAATCTCAGCAATATTAAAAATCATGACTGGGTGCTCAGCCAGGTACCTACCAAACCACACAAAAAGAGTAACATCAACCTTATTGCCCCTCGAGTTTGCACTAACATTTGCTAGGAATGAAGTGTTAACTGGAAGAAGAGGTGGCTGGCTGGTCAGGTGAACACCTATGCTGCAAAATAATTAGGCAGAACTGTCAGCTTGTGGCTAGTGTTACAAGGGAAGGAGGTTTATCTGGCAGCAATTGAAAGCTAAGAGAAAGCAAAACTATTAGAAGCCAGAAAAAAGAAAGAAGTGAGGTTCTTACTTAATCATCATGCTCCCACTGCACTGAGTAGCCCTACTTACACACTTTCTGCTTCACTGGGCATGCAGCTTCCCTGGACTTTCCCTAGCTGAGGACCAAGCAAGCCATGCATTAAGATAAACCTTAACATTACCCTACCCCATCGTGAAAACAAAAGGACAGCCCCACACAGTATGAAATGAAGTTATAATCTATCTCTTGTTTCAAAAAACCCAACTCAGTGTTACAGACTTGCATGGCTCTGTGAAAAGAGATGTTTTGGGTCAGAGGGAGGTCACACTGCTAGCACAAATATAAATGCCAGGCTGCTTTTTCATGGCAAAAGGAACTTACAAAACCAGCCACTAGCAAACTAATAAAAGCTGTCTTGTTTTTGGAAAGGCAAATTTGTGTTTCTACAGACATAACTAGTCACACAGCTCCCACACAAGGTAACACCTTAAGATGAATTCAATTTCTTTTCATCTTATTGGGAGATCCATGGAAGGTAAAAGATGAAGCCAAGATCTCCTCTCAGCAGAAAAGCTTGGGGGGGAATCCCATCTAAAAATGGGAATACCAGGGCTGAGCACTGATGAGACAGCACACCTGAAGAGAGCACACACAGGTCAGAAACACCCACCACCTGTGAGCAGCTGTGAACTGCAGGCATCACACAAACTTCAGTCTCCGTGGCAATGAGGGTCTGGGAGCACCACAGGTACCTGCAAGCCTTTCCAAGGTATGCTTTGTAGTACCACCAGGTCTGAAAACAAGGCTGGGTACCACAACATTCTTTTGTCTTTAAAAAAATTAAAACAAGAAAGATCAATCATAACTCAAGAACCATTCTTATCTGAGAGTCATTGTTTCCTCTCACTGGTGGGCTAATCCTTTACAAAATCTTCAAAGAGGTCTCTGCACTTTGGTTCTTGTTTAGCCAGTTGTTTGTTTGGGCTTCTGACTCTTAAAATACAAGACAACAAAAAACAAGGCACAACATCCACAAAAAAACCCAGCAGATGGCAAATTCTTGTCCCACACAAACCAAGTAAGCCAAAACAAGATGTACACCAGGCTGCATCACAGAGCATTCACTGTTAATTTGAATTTGTACTCATTTGATTCACGGACACACAGAAGCACCACTAGCACTCAAGCAGCACTGCACTGAGTATGTTGCTTTCATGGTATTAAGAATACAAGTTCTCTGAAAAAACAAACACAAAGAAAACCCTCAGAGTGTTAGCATGGGCAATAAACTATAGAAAGAGAATTCCAAATTCCTTGCAACAGTGCACAGGACAACTTCCATCCGACTTACATGGTGCTGTCAACACATGATCCTTCACCACTTCCAGCACTTGGCTGTATTACTGCCACAGCATTTCACTGGCACAACAGCTGCCTCTTCTACAGATCATTTCACTGATACTTACAGCTTAATAATGATAAGTTTGGGATTTACATTTTGGGTGAAGAAACAAAAATTTTTTACTAAGTATGAATATTTAAATTAGGACAAATTATTTTATTATTATTTAGCAGGCTGTGCCACCTCTCCTTATGAGAACTCCATCTGAACTCTGAGGGAGGGTGGAGGGAGAAAGTCAAACCTTTTGTTTTCTGCACACTGCATCATACTGCAGACTATCTGCTGGGTATTTTATCTATGGAGATGCACCTCAATAAATATTAAATTAGGGTGGTTTGCTTGCTTAAGCTTTGGCATTGTCCTTCGTTACTAAGTCAAATTTCCATTGAGCTGTTCAGCCTGTCAGTGCTACTTCTTCAGCAAAAGCAATGGTCTATGATGTAGGTCAGCAAAAAAAGTTCATTAGGTAGAGAACAGCATTTGAATTTTCCAGTCTGAAATAGCAAAGGAAATTTGTAGGGAAAAAATTCATATCATTGTAATGTTCATTAAATGAAGGGGAAGAGAACCCCAGAAATATTTTGCTACATGATGAAGCCCACTTATAGCAACATTAGACCTACAAAAGTTGATTTTTTTTTTTAATGTCAGTATGACTGAACAGATGCTCACAAGAGTTAGTGTTGCATAAAATGCCTAATGGCAGAGAAGTAGAAAGAACATGCAATTGCAGAAAACACTACTACTACTACTGAAGAAAAGCCTTCTCTGAAAGTCACTTGATGTTATCAGTCTTTCTGATTCCATACAGACACAAGAAAGGTTGATTAAAAAATTAAAATCAAACTGATCAGAGAAACTTCCTTGTTTAAAAGAAAGCATAACAACTTGCGTGGGAGTGTATCATGCAAAGTCAAAATACAGACTGCCAGCAAGTTAAAAGAGTAAATATTGTAATTTCTAGGAGCAAATATTGTAGTTTCTAGGAGTAAGATTTAAAAAAACCTAACAACCCAACCAAAACAAACCACATTAAAATTTAAACATCTCAGGGCTATATAATGTAGTGTACTAAATTTTTAATTTAAAGTGGGCAGATTCATTAGGAAAGCCTGACAGTAGTCTCAACTGACTTTCCATGTCTGAGCACAGTGGAAAAGATGAAAGCAGAAGGCTCTGTACCCAGCTACACAATCTTTAGAGCCTCCAACACAAGGAACTAGAAAAAAATTCCTGTTGTATATAGGGCTACTGATAATTAGCCTCACATTTCAGTTTCCCTTCTTCCTTCTCAAACAAATTCCCAAGCAGTTTTAAATATGTGCTTCCATTTAACACTTCCATTCCTGTAGCACATTCATTTGTGTTGCTTCCCACTATCTGGATCAACAAGCATTTCTGTCATGATTCAAACTGCAACTTAACACTCCTCTCTCCAAAAGAAAAAAGTCCAAAGTAATACTGACTTAACCTTCCATCAGCAGCACAGACTTCATGTCTTTGAAAAGTTTCCTTTGACAGCATAATGATTCATATTTATTTTGATTTTAAAATTACTTATACTCTTCCTTCTTTTGCCAAAAACAAGAGTACGGAAAAGTTGTAAGCATGGAAGTTCAGACAAAATTAGTTTAAATTTTTGTGTGCTGTCTGTCAGATTAAGATTCAACCTATTGTTGAATCTTAATCTGGTGTTCAGAGTTGCTTTCTAATTCCAAAAGAGGTTAAAAAAAAAGAGGTTTTAAAAATACTTTTATTTGAGAGCTAGGCACCACAGCCAGCTCAGGTTGCGCCTCACAAACTCAACAACAGCTTCACGTCATCTCTTCGTTAATTTGCTGCTGAGACAATGCAGGGAATGTCCATGAGGCTCATCCAACCTCATCCAGACCAGAGTGCTGCCCATCTGCAGCAAGGTCTGCCAGCAGCAATTACACCTGCTCCACCTTGGAGGGTGGAGGGAGGGACTCTGAATCTTCCTGCAGCTTCAGGGAGAGCTGGGCAAGATGCACCTACCCAAGAAATAGTTTGTCCCAGATGAAGCCTCTTGCCACTGTACACCTTGGATGAAACACAACTGCTGTTGGCTGCACTCACCTGTCCAAACAGGGAATCCAGTCTGCTTCACTGACCCTGCCTGCTCAGGGAGGAAGGAGCAAGGACAACATCACACTCTGAGTGCCTTATATTACTACCTGGGGTACTCTGTGCATTGATGTAATCCTTCAGCCTCACAGTACTGTGATCAGACTTTGCTCTGGGCAACCATTAAATATTTCACAATCAGGAGAAAGGAGATAAGACTTTATTTCTGCAATTTCCAATCCCTCTGCAAAAGCCTGATAAAATCAAATTGTTTCAATCTAACTGATGCTGAACTTAAGCTATCACCCACTAATACCTAACAAGAGAGCAGAGACTCCCAGCCACCTATTCTTTTTATGCCTGCCAGCAAGAAGAGAGATTTATTTCTCCAGGATTAGCGTTTTGCTATTGGAATGACTGGATATACCAGTACTGTTGCAACAAATCAGCATAAACCATAATCTCATTACAAAGCTATGGGACAGATTAATCCACTGAAAAATCCAGTTTGTTCCAAGGCAAGCTTTTTCTTAGCTGCAAATATACAGAGACAGCATCTCAGTGAGTCTTCAAAAAAACTTGTTTGACCTACTGCAGGGAAGAGAACAAATATTTTAAATAAGCAGTAAGTGGAATTTTGGTGCCACTGCCACTGATGGTAAACTCTCTGCTGACTTCAGCAATCTCACAGTTTGAACCTTGGCATCTTGCTTTGTGTTCATCAGACTAGTGAGAAAAAAAAAAAAAAAAAAGAAAGTAGTAACAACACAGATTTCATTGAGCTTTCTTTGTGTTTATTCCAAGCCTTCAGAACTAACATCCCAGAATGAGAAACCTTACTTTTTATGAATTCAAGTCAAACAAGCCAAAACACATCTTTCAACACAGATTGCTCTTCACTCCCACACAGGGGGAAAAACCACTCAGTACAACAACATCTTAACATTCACATTCCAAAACAGAGTAACTTTCTGTTGCTACCATAATTACTCTTCTTATTAATATTGAGCCTCATCAGATGTAACTGCAGATTTTCTGTATCCTCATGACAGATTTAGTTCTATGATTGATTAAACAAAACAGTCAAGCACCATGGTTACTTACAACAGCCCAGAAAATATCAGCAATTCTTTAAACTATTCTGATATTCTATGTTGAATATGTGCCAACTATTAGTGGTAACTATTTGTCATAGTAAAAAAAAGGAAGGAAAAAAAATCTTACAGCCACTCAAGTCCTTGAAAAAGTGAGATTCGTACAGAAGAAAGCTCTCTGGTTTTGAAGTCACCTAAGACCACAAATCTGAAGTGCTAAGAATAGCAAGGAATGCCAAGTTTAACTTCACTTAAAATGGTCACAGGTTAGAAATACTGAGGAGAAAGCTAAGTAACTTTTCATTGCATGCAAGAGAGGTCCCAGCCTAGCATATTGTTACCATAGTGAGCAAGAGAAAGGAATTCTGTTGAACCCATATGCAGTTAATTTTCCATTTTCAATTCTCGTGGCCAAAGTCAAGGGGGTAAAAAAGTTAAAATATTTATCTGCCCTTCGCAATCAAGGCCACCAGGCCTGGAAATGAAGAATGCAAAGAGTAGCTTTCAAAAGCAGTCTGATAGGTAAAGAGAACAACAGCACTACCTGACCAAAGGAAAAAACACAGCAGTAATGAGAACCTCTGAGCAGTTTGCTGTCATACAAATCAGCTCCTTTAAATACTTCATTAAGAAAACCGAGGTTCTCTTTCACTAGAGGAAGGCATTCCTCATTCTAGAGAGCTCCTGCTCAGATGTGTCTATAAATACTGTGAGGTCCAGCAGAGGACACATTTCCAAAAGTGCCTGGTTAGCATCAGGTACCCTGCTGGAGAAGCTTAATAATTAAGAGGTGGGAGGTCAGCATTTAGCATTGCACTTAACACACTGTTACTGATTTCCTATTTATGTCCAAGCACAGACACAGAGTGGTTGATTCAGCAGATCAAGCCAGAGGCAGCTGCACACCTTTGCTGCTGCACAAATCTCGGGCAGTGTGGTCAGGGAAGGCTCGGTAAAGCTCCCCAGAGTTGGGATGGCAATGAAGAAAATTTTAACCCTACCAACCTCACGGATTTCAGAGCTAGAATTTGACTCCAGATTGCCCTGGCAGACAGAGAAACAGTCGATTCATTCAGAGTTTTCCTGGGCACAGCATGAGAGCTGGGGAGCTCTCATTGACAGTTATTTATAATTAGATGATATTTTAAAATAGCATCCAAGTAAACATGCTCTATCCTCTCATTATATATCCCAAGTCCTACAGGGACACTACGGCACTTTGTGCTGCACAGCAGTGATCCCTGCTTGAACTTAAGGCATCTTGGATAAGCTCCCAATTAAAAATAAAGTAGCCCAAATGCAGGAGCTGCTCAAGCATAGTTTTCTTTGGCTTTCAGAGTACTCATCATTACAATTTAATTTGTCTCTCATCTTTCTTGCAGCCTGGGTTAAGGATGAAATAAAAACAACTGGATGTGAACAAAAGTTCAGCTCTGCTCTGAAGTGGGGTTGCCACCTGGCTGCTTGCCCAGTGGCCTGGCCCACCTCCCTGTGCCCTCACAGTCTGAGCAGGCGCTAATGGATTGTGCACACACAGCACCGATTGTTGGAGCTGCCATTGCCTCTGCATTTTAGCTACATCCACCCTACCCTTTCTGCTCAACATGGGAAAATTCAAGTACCACTAATAGGCAGGTAATGCCTCTTCAAACGTGGGCTGACTGCATACAGGGACAGAAGCGTGGATGTTCAACTCTAATTAGGCACCTCTTTGGTCTGCTTACACCTTGGAACAGTATCTGAGTAACACCGGAGTACTAATGGGAGGAACACATTTAAAGCAGCCCCTACATCTTTTCTGATCAAGAACAGTCTTAATCCCAAATGCAGTTTATTTCCATTGTTTCAGAAAAATCTATACTTAAGCTGTAAAGTATATAAAGAATGGATTTGCTTTTAATATAAAACGTAAGGGACTAGTGAATAACAGGTCTTAACAGCTCTTTGATAATATTTCTATCACCTTAAGAAGGCACACACACACAAAAAAAAACCCCAAAAAACCCAAAAACCAAAAAACAACAAAAAAACCCCACCCTCCTTTAGAAAGGAAAGCTTTTACTTTTGGTAAGCAGCATGCAGAACACAATGAATAAGAAAAGACCATCATGCCTCACTCTCCCCTTGAGGGCACATTTATCTTTGCCCGCAGGCAATTTGGTCTTAAGATATTTTGTTATATATTGACAGGAATCCAAATGATATTTGACATTTCAACCCATAAGACATGCAACAGAAAAACCTTCTCCTCCAGCTCGCCCTACACTCGGCTGCAGCGCTGTTACAGCTTTGCTGCTGGTCTGCAGCCACATCCTGGGTCCAGGGGCTCCAGCAACACATGTCTGTCACTACATTTTGTATTTTGAGCTCTCTCACCTCTCTGAGTCACACATGTGCTGATGCTTTTTATATTTTCCAGCCTTACGTTCAGAGATTAAGACAGGAAAAAAAAAAAAAAGTCTGACCATAATGAAATTATATAAGCGTAACTTGGGTAAGATCTCTGATTTAAATCTATGTGTGTGCCTGTGGCCCCTTCAAAGAGGAAACAGGGCAGTTTGTCCTTTGAATACATAGAAGCCTAAACAAAAACTGTTAAGAAAGAAGCAGGAATAATGAAATGTTTTATGAAGCCAGTCTTCCAGCAAGGATACACACCTAAGATTCTCCTTTTGGCTCCTCACATTGTATCACAAATGGGCAAGGATTGCTATTATCCTTACAAATACACACCATGCCCACTCTCATTCTCTAGGTCAAGCCAGCAATCAGTGTGGGCTAGGAAAAGGAAGCATCACATGTAAAGCCTATCAATTCACATTTGAGTCCTGCCAGCAAAACTCCTTTCAGTGAAATGAAACAAAACATCATGTCAGCAGCAGAGTCTAGGACTCCACAGGGGGAGTTTCCATGTTTTCTGGGCTGATATCAGCCACACCTGGGCTGATATCTGCAGTGGGGAAGGAACTGCAGCTCCTTCTAGCAGGAATGACCTGCAATTCCGGCCTCTGTTTCCAGTGGCCAGAAACACTGAAGTCTCTAGAAACGCCCAAAATAACTTTACCTGCTTGTTTTCTCACTTCTGGTAGCACATGCAGTGCTATCCCTCCTGGAACACACACAGCAAAACACCACACTGCTCTCTGATCCAAGAAACACCTCAAATTCCTCCACACTGAGGAAAATAGAAGAGGGCAGAGCAGAAAGATGACGTTATGGAGGGATGGAGAAGCAGAGTTTGCACTGGTGCTGGAAGAATACAGCACAACAGATGGAAGGGGTGAAACAAAGGACCACTCTATGTGAAGACAAGAAAGGATAAGAGAAGCAGCTCCTTGAATTGCTCCATTCTGCCACTGCTGGACTGTGCTGGGAGTTTTACCTGACAGCGACCTTGCAGATAACCTTGCAACACCTCCTGGAAACCCACAAGTCAGGACTATAGCCTGGGGCATGGAACAAATGACACTAATCGGAGCAAAGGGCTCCTTGAACCCACCATGCTCTAAAGGGAGACATTGAAAGATGCAACAGAAAAGCTGCACAAGAAGACATGGATGCACGAATGCCTTCTTCCTCCCCCTCCTTCAAGAAAACAGTTTCCTTCATTTTCCCATCCCTATCTTCCCTCCTTCATCTTCAAAATGGTGAGGTGCCAAGAAACAACAAGAATAGCTTTCAGTGGGGCAAATAAGCAAAACTGCCAGTTGGAACCACAACAACAGAAAAGCTGCAAACTGAAAAACCAACACTGGGGGTAACCAAGCATTTGTGGGCTACTTGGAAATAGCTCCTGGAAGTTAGTAACTTGAGTATTTAGACTACATAGCTCTTACAAACTCAGCTTCAAGGCAAGCGTGCTCTGCTTCAGTCCAGCTGCCCAGCTCTCACAGCACTGTGCAACAGCCCTGGCACTGCAACAGGGGTTGTTCTGGAGTCAGGGGCAGTTCTGGAATGACTGAACACAGGGACCTTCCTCCACCTGTGCCCTTGGGTCAGCCTTGGGCACACAGCCTGTCCCCTTCAGGACAGAGTGAAGGCTTATGCACTCTGTTTAGGGTGGTTAATCTCTGTACTCTGTGCAACTAGCCCATATCCTCCTTGCAGAGCAGAACAGTGTTCCCACAGCCTCTAGTCCAGCACATTGCATTTGGAGGATGCACACCCCACACTCTATCCCAGCCAGCAGCTAATGCTCCTCTAAACAGAGGCTGCAGTCCCTCAGCCTGTCCCTGGAAACCTGTCACCCATGGAGCCACATCCTTATCCCTGGCAAGTAGAGGTTTAGCCATGAGGGCACCAAGACAGAACACAAAGCAGCACATGGCACATAATGGCCCATTAAAAGGGGCTTTTTACTTCTTTACTCAGCTTTTTCTTCCCACTCCCCCAGCTCTGACGGTAAAGAGAAATGCCCCAACCTCCTTGTCGCCACCACAATGTTTTCCCTGCTCATTTCACAAACAGAATTGCAGCATGTTGTGTTTTATATAACATTTGAGTCACTAGGGTTCAGCCCTCATATGAAGCAACTCCACTATCAACTTCATCAGGTTGAGCGCCAGGCATCTTCCAGCCTCTGAGACCATGTTTAAATCTTTATTCTTGGTTCTCTTAGAAGCCCAGTGACATTCTCACAGAACAAGGAAATCCACTCACATCCAGGTTATCTGTGATTACAACATTATAACATCCTGAAAGAAAAACCCCAAAAGGACACTTTTCAGTAATTTTGCATTCCTTGAAGGTTTGCACTTCCAGGAAGCTCAAAGTGACCTTCCCCACTGCAACAAGATTTGCTGTTTTTCCTGGGGAAATCACCATCCACTCCTCCACTGAGAGCAGCACATCAGCTCTTGTCTGGATGTGCAGATGCTGCAATTCCTGGCACAGGGCTCAAACACACAGCTCTGGCAGCTATTGATCAGCATTTCAGGTCTTCATGGTGGCTTGATCCACTCGGTGTGCACCTTGCAGACTCAGGAGCATCTCCCTCCACACAACAGGCAACCTGAAGGATGATGAGGCTGGACTCCACAGCTTCCCCAGCCCCAGGAAGACCCTTCTCTCCCCACCAGCACGAACAGCACCAAGCCTGGCAGGGCAATACATCTCACAGCAGCAGTACAGGAGATATTGAGCCACAGCAGCTATTCTTGTTGGTGCAAAGCCTCAGCCAAGTACACAGGTGCCCTGGCAAAGCTGTGATTTATTAGTTTTATGCCAACTTGCTGCACCGCCTCAGAGACTGCAGTGCAGATGTGGCTCTAATCCTCAGCAAAGGCACTCTTCAATCTGCTTATACACCTCAATTTTACATTTCTGTGCTAAGCCCTTTAGATGAGCAGACGTGGCTTATAGGTGGAGGCACAGTGAAGTTCACTCCACAAGTTTTTCATACTGCAAATGGTATGAAAATCGCAAACCACAAATGCTATGTAAAACTCTTTCCAAAGAGAAGCACCATTAAAAGCAAAAAGTTTCAGACTTGAAATATTAGCTTACTGAGTTTTATGAAGGTTGGTTTTGAGTCATATGCAATCCACATTATGATGATGAATATTTTCCTATAGGGGAGAGACTTAAGTTGCCCTAATCCAACCAACTTGTTACTCCTAATGCCAAAAGGAAATACAGCAACACCCATGCCCTTTGCTTCTGACAAACCACCACTGGAATGACTGGAACACACTGCAGCTCTTCCCACAACTTCCATCAAATCCTGTTGCACCAGACCATGCTGTCCAATATCCTCCAGCACTTCATCTTGGCATAGTTGCCTTTGCTGGGGCATTACAGGGAGTGCCAGTTCACGTAATCACAAGAAGCCAGGAACACCTAGTTCCAGAACAGCACTCACAGACAAAGCAGAAAACAACGAGGCCCTTCTTTTCCATGCTAGACATGTACCATTCCTTGCAACAGCACCATATGATTCATCACAACACATTTGTTTTAAGATTAGGGGTTTGACTAACTGTTTGAGGCGCCTCAATACCTTAGGTTTTATGTGTATCTTGTGTTTTATTTGAAAGCTAGATGTAATTTAAATGGGGGGGAGAACTTAAAGTTATAGCACTTGAATTCCAGTTAAGAAAAGACTAATGGTACTTCACCTTCCAATACCTGAACTACACAATTATCCAGGAAGTGTTCATCCAGTTATATACACGAAAGCTTCACCTTACATAGTCTTGTGAGAAATTGATGTCGAAGCAGAAATTGAAACAAAGAGCTAGTAGTTTCACGCCTTGAATAACAGAGAAGAACATTTATTAAGTGCACAAGAAATAAGAGCAATGTAACTACTTTCTATCCTTGTAGCCCTAACACTCTACCAAGGGTTGAAATATCTGGTTAAGAACACACAATACCCACTACTAAAATGGGTATGATGCTGAACTCTTCATCTACCTCACTGGAAGTCCAGGATACTCCTGGGAACAGGTTTTGCTGAGGTACTGGCCTCCATCTCCAGGAAGGCACGATAATCTTCACAGACACCATTCGGTAGCTGCAGGTTTTAAATGAATTAAAAACTTTTTCACTAAAATATTTCTCTGCCAGCAGGGGGAAAGAAAACACATCTCTGCCAGCAGGGGAAAAGGAAAAAGCCAATCCAAGCAAAACAAAAACCCAGGAGCAGTGGTTAGTGGCAACCTGTCAATTTTTATTTTTTTTTTTTTTTTCATTCAATTGTCTTGATGGAAACAGCAGACTGCACAGTGAAGGTAGAAAGAAGAGGAAGCAAGCAGGAGATGCCACTGGGATTATTCTTTAATGGCAGAACACACAGTATACAGACAGTATAAACAGTCAGAGTTTCAATGCTATTCAGCACCTAAGGAAGAAATCAAGCCATGAGGATACAAATATCTTGAGGATATTTTCTGTAAAATCACTTGTCTTCTCTGCCCCATACATAAGAACTATCACCTACCACACCTCACCGGACAGGGCAGCCACACCTATGGTCAGCAATCAGATCAGGGCCATTGCCCAGGATCTGAGCATATCTGAAACCTCTTTCTTGGTGTGTTCAAAAGCTTTGCCCTACTCCCACATGATGCCTTTTAAAGATTTATTCAATAGCAGACTACTGAGACACGCTGCACTAGCTTCTCAAAAGAAGGAGGTCATTCAAGACAATTAAAGTACGGATAGCAGCATTCAGACCTTTAAAGAATAAGTCTCTTTGTAGTTTCAAAGTATTGTTCAGCTGCACAGATAACCCCCATTTGTGGAGTGATGCAATGCAAAATTTTCATTATGTACATGGCCACGCTGTTCTATTCAGTACGATCTTCTTTGATAAGATGTGAGGGTGCTTAGTTTCCAGAACTGGAATCAGCTCTACAGTAATGTGCTGAACAGAACAATAGTCCCCTGAACATGACTGGGGTAGACAGTTGTCACCATGAGAAAGTTTTGAAATGGAAGAGAAGAGGAGAACCTGAAATAAAACTATGTAAACTCTCTCTGTCCCCAGGAGCAACAGCAGTACAAACTCAGTATTCACCTACTACTGATAAGCACAGGAGTTCACCTAGGGTAAGAAGGAAGAAAATCACCTTTTAAATCTGTTACCCATTTTACAGATTTTTCTTTTCTTTACAGCTACCAATTCTGCCATTTCATCTTACAGCACATTTACAATGCATAAGGAAAAATTTCCTTCACTGTCTCGGTGGCTCATTGAGATCCACCATCTCCCTTTGCAGGAAAGTTCAGCATGTTTTCTCTGTCATGCACAGTAGGGAATCACTTCTCCTTGAGTTGAGGTCAAGTGCCACTATATTTGATCTCAACAGCAGCAGCACCACATAGTTGTTTTTTCCTAGATATCACTTAGGAAAAAAAATTTAGAAAAACAGAGACCACATGGCCTTTTAATCCCATACACTTTAGTCTTTGTACACAAACTGGGAATTTCTGTGACCTCTTCCAGTTCACATCCAATATATGGGTAAAAAATAACTACAAGCAAAAGCTGATCTTTACTTGTGAAAACACAGCAAGACTGTTTGGGAAAAAGGGAGTTCCACTAAGAAAAAGAATGACAGGCTCTTGGGAGTCTGAAGGGAGCCATAAGCTAACAAAAAAAAAAAAAGCTTGGTCTGAAGCTCAGCTCTATGCAAAGCAATATTTTCTAGATCTTAACCTTGATAGCATTTCTCTTTTACCCTCCAAAATTATCCTTAGAAAAATAATTACCAGAAATTTAAAGCCCTGAGATCACCACGCACCACATCATTTCCGCACTAGCAACAAGACACGGTCACAGCTCTGCCATCAGCTTTTTCTCCTGCTGGATTGAGGAGAGGCAAGCCCAGGCTCAGGGGCAGCCCTGGTGCTCCCAGGCCAGCCATGCTCACCTTTTGCCCCGTTGCAATAACCACAGTGTGATAAGATCTCTTTCTGCCACGGGTTCCCAGAGCAGAATCTTTTCCCCACTGCACCCACCCACAAGTCTCTCACTGGGGTGGGATTCAGCTGTGACAATGCAAATTGGGACTGGGGGGAGAAAGGGGGGAGGACAGGAAAAACACAGCACAAAGCTTGTTCCTCTCTCGCTCTTCAAGTCTTGCTTCTTTTCTTCTGAAAGAGCCCACTCAGTGAATTCCACAGCGTGAGATCAAGTCCGTGCATTTTCTCTGCTAGAGTGTTTAGCACTTTTTTTGTGGTTTTGTATTTGAGTTGCCATCTAGAAATATTTAAGTTGTTATGAAAGTTGGAGAGAAAAACCATAAAAACCCCATTTGTTCCCTTCAAGAGTGACAGGTTCGGGTTTTTTCAGTCTATTTGTTCAATTAATATAAGAATGAATATTCACCAGCAAAATGATAAAAGACATGAACACATTGACACAAACAAAATTGATTTATGACTTAACCAAAAGCATAACCTGAAACACAACCAGTCTTAAAACTAAAAAAAACCAAAAAACAAAAAACAAACAACAACAACAAAACTGCAAAGTTTTTCAGGCTTTCAAGCTCTGAAAAAAAACCCCACAGAAGTTGATATATTTATCATTTCTAGATAGATAAGGTAGGCATGAATCCCTAACTACTTCCAACTATATCTTGATGTAACAAAAGACTACTTCCTCCCATACCATCAAGAAAAACCTTCCCTTCTTAGCAGAGGACCAAATTTAGTGCATATAAATATTTCATAACTTCATCCTGTCAAGAAATCAAACTGAATTACTTAAGGGCAATTTTCCAGGAGCTGCACATCCAAGCTCGAAGAATAAAACTGAACTGATCACACCCATTCTTCCACTTCATACTGAAAGGCCTGAAGGTGAAGCAACAGCGCAAAACTGGACATCTTGTGTCGGTGTCATCTAAGAACATCATCCACCAAGTACGAAATTCCATTAAGAAATGTAGAAACAACACAGTAAGACTGGCATCTTCTGAAGAGAATAGAACTCCAGCTTTACAATCCTCTCCTACATCCTAGTCTGCCAGAAGAAACAAATTCTGGCTTTCAAAAAACCTCATGAAAACTGAAACAACAGCCAAGAAACAATTTGATGCTACAGACACAGGCCAATCACACAATCAAAAGGTGACTGAAGACAGACATCTACAGGTGGTTCAATTTCCAACAGCATGAAGCATACACAGCTTCCACTGACCTGGAGAGGAATTCAGCACCTGAAGAAGATACGAGGCCATTTCTGTGCAAACCCTGACCCAAATATAACAGCCACACCCTGATAAAATTGGCACAAAACACTACCTTTCTAACAGAGGTAGCCTTCAACTTCCTAAGCGCTGGATGACACACATTTGGATTGGACTCTGCATTTATTTTCTTCAGCATTGCATCAAGAAATTTTCTGATAGAGCTCCACTTGTTAACTTTGCAAGACAAGAACTGGGATGCAGAGTAACCACCCTGCAACAGCCTGTGCTCCAGTCAATTTCACGAGCATTGCACATTCCCAACTTTCCTCCTTTAGAAGGCTATGCTCTGATTCATGGTTGTTTTCTCTTATTGCAAGACAACCTCCTCTGGAAAAAGGAAAAGCATTCTCTTGCTATCCCCAAGACCATGGCGTCTGCGCTCTTGATAAAATATTGATTTGTCTGCTGTCTGTAGTGCCCCAAGTTAAAAGTACATGCATTTGAGTAGGCAAAACCAGACCCATGAGCCGCTGAACTGGGCAGACCTAAATCAGCTCCAACCCAAAGCCCCTCACACAGAGCTCCCCACCTGAGCCTGCCTCCTGGCAGGGCTTAATGCGGGGCTGAACCACTACTGCAGGACACCTACACCAACAGCTGCCTCATGTCTGGCCATCTCAGGGCATGGGCAGAAGAGCTCAGGTCTGTTTACATCCACTTGCCTGTGCACATGCTCTTCAGCGTGGCACACGGGACAAAGAAGCCTTTGCACAAAAACCACATCATGTTTTTCTCCCCAACGATTACAGGATATTCCCATCAACAGCTCCAACACAAGACCCCCTCCCCCAGAAAAACCTCAACAGCTGCTTGCTTCAAAAGCCATAAACTTTCTCTACCCACAAAGCTTTTCAGGTACCTTCCAATGAAGAAAGACAAGAGAAGCAGAGAGATTGGAAGGTATAGCACACAGAGAGGGAAATTAATAAGTCATCAATATATACATCCTGTTAAAGGCTGAATCAGTGCCAGGAGCCTCCAAGTAAATCAGCAGCCTTAAGTGACTGGAGGCCATCTTAGCTGTTCCTAGTGACAGAAGGTACTACCATGAGGAACTCCTTAACATATCAGCTTTGCCATTCTCACAGGACAACGTGCATTTGACACTATGATGAACAGGCAGACGCAGTTAAAAAAAGAAAAATACCCTTCTCTTTAACCTGCTCCTGGGTGCCAGCTCTGAGGAAGAGTGCACTTCTATGAGTGCACTTCACTATGAAGGAAAAATACTGCATAATCCAGGGGCAAAGTCAAAAATCATCACTGCATTATGGAAATTGCAGTTAAGTAATAAAACAGTCTTGGTCTTGACCTGTATACTGGGAAGTAACAAAGAAGGATGCCTGTGCTCATTTTTAACTTTTTGAATCAATACAAAACTTGCTAAATCAAGAACTGCTCTATTACGTCATAAAAGTACATGGTGACTTCATAAGCTAATGAATTAAAAAGCCTTGAATTCTTTCCAATTTTTGAGTTATCTTCTGCATTCCTCTAGAGAGCTGGACAGTTTTCATGGAGCTACCATGCAATGCACATACACATTATTATAAAGCAGCTGTCTGAGCATTTATAAAAGAATTTCCCATATTTCCCTAGTTATCTGTGCCGACACGTTACTTTCCAAGATCTAGGAAAAGTAACACGGTGCTGTCATAGCTGCTTGTCAGACCATGTTCATATTTCCTGGAGTAAACAAAAAGCTGCAGACTTGGAAACGGCAGGTGAGCACTCAAGTCAGCTGTAATATAAAGTTATCTGGAGACTGCAAAGGCTTCTTACGTTACTTTTTTTTT
>WEIU01000036.1:252585-282806 GCA_013389925.1 Aegithalos caudatus | reverse complement strand
TTTTTTTTTTTTTTTTTTTTTTTTTTTTTTTTTTTTTTTTTTTTTTTGTGAAATTTACTAAAATTCTGTTTTCTTGCCTCTATTTAATAACCAGGAATACCCCCAAATGGAAACAGTTCAGTCTTTATCGTGATAAACTATCAAAATAGCACTCCGCCCTTGTAAAACATTTATGTACTGATTGCAAAAGCAGATTATAACAAAAATGAAAATCATCAAAACCAGGACTCTTCCTTTCAGCAATGAACTCAACTAGATAATTAATGTGGACCAGAGAAACAATCAAACCCAGTTGTGCAATGCAGAACATTGCAATCTTGTTCTCTGAAACCATGAACACTGAACCCTGAACTAGGGCACAAAGACACAGAGAATATTGTCACATGCCCAGGAAAATGAAAGCCCCAACTTCTCTACCTGCCACTCTGTTGCCTGTGTCTTGGCAGGTTTACCAACTAAGCACAGAGAAATAAGTGCAACCACTGGATTCACCACATTCCTCTCAACCCAAATCCAACAGCCATAAGCAACCATGTTTGGCAGTAGAGAAGCTTCCAGAGACAACAGCTATCTAAGCTGGAATGAATGAAATCCAAAGCACAGGAAAAAAAGAAGAAGGGGAAAAGCATCATATAGTACAATACTAATCATGATTCAGAATTGAAAATTTACACATACAAAGTCACAGGGTAGTTGAACATTGACTACATCCAGAAATATTCACCTAAAATTACTTGGCTGCGTAAGAATGAGGGCAAAATACAAAGTCTCCCCTGTGCCACAAATATGCTTTATGCCTCTTTGGCTGAGAATATTCAACACTACTTAAAAATCTAGAGAAGACACATGGAATTTGTTTCTCTTTTCCTTCTGTAGCCATAGTTCCAGCTCTTCCAGAATGCTGGCTGCCCTGAGCCAGAGCTGTCTCCACAAAGAGAGTGGCTGAGCTCATTTCTCCCTAAGGCTGCAGGGACCAAGGGAGGCTTCCACAGTGCATAATGCTGGGGAGAGAAGATGAAACATCTGAGAAGGGATCAAAAGTGATGGATAGAGGAAGGAGCAGAGGGCAGGAATTGTATTGTAGTGTCTAAAACCCAAGATGGATGCTGAAGTTGTCATCAGTAAAATTATTAGCAAATACCATCTGACTAGAATATCTGAAGACCATGGCTTACTGATTTTAGAAATTTTTTGTCATCATGAATTCTTGTCATAATGAATTCTCCATATAATGAAGAAATACAGCAGGTGCACTTTTACTTGTTTTTTTTTAATTTATTTTTTTGAGAGGTAAGGACCAAGAGACTTAACATTTTTATTACCCTTGAGAATTCCCACAAATACCAACATGCAGCTTTAAAACTTCTGATTAATTTTAACTTTTTACACAGTTGTGGGGGGTACAGGCAGTAGCTATTATGATTTCTGCTAGGCAGAGACAGTATTTGGTAGTCTTCAAGCATAGACAGTAAAATAAAAGTAGGAAGACCTTTTTAAAAAAGGGAGCAATGCAGAATCAAAAGTACACAAACATAACCTTGTCATCTCAAGGAACAAGACACCACTCTGGTTTAGAGATAAGATTCTGAAGGGAAAATAAAAGCTTTGGAAGATAACGGTACAGTAAGAAATTTAATTTCACTCAATTGAGACCAAGAAATAACACTGAGCATTGATTGTTGTGAACATCAACTAAATAGGTTTTGTTACACCTGTGCTTTTTCTTGAGGAGAAAACAATTAGTTTAAGTAGTAAAAGAGTTCTAGAAAAATCCCTGTTTGAACAGTTTCAGAATTCAAGTTCCACTTACTTAAAGGAAACAGGAAATTTGAAGATGTTGCAGATCTTCAAGACCAAACTTCATGCTTTCAGTCAAAGGGGAGAAACTTATATTTCCTTAAACTCGGGATACTTATTTGCATCCTTAGCATTTTACTACTTAATAGTACTTTTAGATGGCAAGTAAGCTATTCACATATCCTTAGCAAGGATCCTCAGTACTGTTAAGTGATTAGGAATGATGAAACATATTTCATAATGCAACAGTTCTTATAATCAGTCTCTAAAATCATTATTTGATAGTTCATTTACAAACTAGCCAGGACAGATAGACAAGAACTACCACTCCACAAATAAAGAACAGCCATTTAAAAAATCCACTTAAAAGCCGAGGACTATTAACCACTTCAGTTTGTAAGACTGTTCCAAATAGGGTCTTTGTGAAACAAATTAGAGTGTGGGACCCATTTAAGCAAATGTGCTGCACACACATTTAAAAAGTGCACATTCATAATCTATTGAAATACAACAGGTCCTGCATAAAGCACTGAAGCAATGACCAGATTTGGGCAATCCCAAAAGCCTCAGCCAAGCCTTGGAAGAGGTGGGGCACCCCCTCTCCCGAAATTACAGCAGGGAGGTATGCAAATCTCTCCCACCTGTGAGAACAAGGCAGGCAGCATTCCTCCTCCAGGGCTCCATGAACACCAACACCTGCAGCTCACATTTCAGCCCAGCCTGTTGTAACTCACTGCCCCACAAGTCAGCCAACAAACAGCAAAAACTCTGAAAAGGTGAGAAAAACCAAAATGCTACCAAGAAGCTGGAATTTCCACTTCAGTATCTTGGGCAAAGTTTTGAAAATACCGCCACAAACAGATGCCGCTGTACCCTGCAGTGATTTCAGTAAGATGTTTAAACTTCCTGCTATCAAATACTGGTTTTTCCTGTTAAATAGCACAGCAGACATATCTCACCTACCTGGCAGGCATCTCTGCAAGCCAGTTTTAAACTTCCTGCTTAAAACTCTCCTTCTGGCTCTCTCTCCTGCCCACTTCTAAGCAGAATTTGTAGCACTGCATGCAATAGATACCTATACACAGGAATTGTGATGAGATGGCTCAGTTACTGTTTTTTTTTTTTTTTTTTTAATCAAGGCAAGAAAGCTAGGGTGGTATACAAAGGAAAAATGCAATTAAAAAGACCCCAGCAACCTCTCTGAAAGGTTTCTAATGGAATAATATATAAATCTTCATTAAGGTCAGCTGCCCGTTCCTTGCTGAAAACCTACTCAGATTAATGGTGGATCCACTTTCTCTAGTACCAGTTTTCGGTATTTTGATACTGGTTTAGTTATTTTGAAGGTGGGGCTCACTGTGGGCTTGAAAGAATGACAGGATTTTGCTTTATCCATATCATGTCCCCAGTCAAAGCCAGACCTGGAGCACTTGCTGAAAAATTAGAAGCTCTGGAGAAACAAACAAAAGATACTATAACTGAGGTTATTATTATTTAAAACTTTTTTTAAATTTTGAGGATTTTACTTTAATTTAAAAATGATCTTACTTAATTACTACAATAATTTTGTTTATATTTAACAGGGGTAGTTGACAAAGACTGGCAGAAAACTTCATGCAACCAAGTCCCATGTGACTTCAGTGCCTGATCTGCCATTAGAGAGACCTCAATTATTAATAATCTGACACTTTTTATCTATTTCCCCAATATTCTGTAATCCAAATTGCCTGTTCAAAACTCAAGAGAGTAGTCTCAGAATCACAATCAGCTGGACATAGCACAGGCATTATTAAGCAAGGGCTAGGGATATATTAGCAGGGAAGGCAATCACTGTGGGAACAGGTACAGGAGAGGAGAATATGAGGTCTGGCACAGCAGGATCTAACTTCTGACAGCATTCCTCAAGCAATGTTGATGAAGATCTTGCTCCCAAAGCCTGCTATTCTACCATGTCTAAAACATCTAAGCCACTGGCAAGGCGTGGGGCTCTATCTCCCTCTCCTGTTACTACCACACTTAGACTGTAACAATGTTGTATTGCAATTAGTTTGTCACAAACTTGACAAGACAGCTGTGGATCTCCTGTGACGTTCCTCAACCCTACAGATCATCTAGGTGAGGTTTAATATAGTTGTATCATAAAAACTCTATTTAAGAGAGCAATATATGTTCAATATCCTGCAGAAGTAGCAAGTGCCAGAAGTAAGCAAAGTCTGTAACTTTCTTTTATTCTTCTAGAGCTTAATTTATTTAATTTGAATCAAATGAAACCATATAGGCCTTCATAATCAATGGAGGGAGAAAGGCACCTCCAAAATGCAATTTTATCTTAAAGACTCATCTCTTACCATTGAATAGAGATGATTCCAGACAACCAGACAAGTCATGCAAATTTTAGCTGGCTAGGATTGCATGCTAAGATGAATCTCATCCCCTATGCACAGAGATTGTGATTAAGTTTTGATTTACATGACCTAATTATATGCTACTGTTTCCAGGAGAGTATCTAGCTCATTCAATGTCCAGAAGAGACTTTTTTGTAAAATGAAATAAGATAGCATAGTTAAATTTTGCTTTACATTGCACCAGCACTGAGTTGGTATCATTTATTCTCTTTGCTTTAATGTCTGTACCTTGGTTCCCACATGTGCAATGCTGAATATACCTAATGTTACTAAGAAAGTTAAGGAGATAAAAATCTAAAATGGATCTAAAGTACAGCAGTACAAGCATTATGAAAAACCTCTTGAAGCAATTATTATTCTGTGGTCAGTACAAGATAAATAAAGGGCAAATAAAGCCTGGGGCTCCATGCATGACTAAGGATAATAAAGAAACACTGAGTATGCACTGCTGGAGACACAGGGATCTTTTAGACAAACTAACAATTCCATGAACCTCAGTAATGAAATCTGATTTCCTATGGATTTTGGTCTTGAGGTGAATTAAATTTGATATCTGGGATGCAAGCTCCAGCTGGAGTAGCTGGTTGAAGCATTCTTCACTCCTTCTGTGTAGTGGTCTCTTATATTCTATGAACTAATGCTGGGGACTTTCTTTCTGCAGAATACTCTGCCTCTCACCTTATTTTCAAGGAACTACTCAGAACTTAATTATCTTTTAGTTTGATCTGTCAAATTTGTTTAAAATTATCTAACAAGTTCCAAAGGTACTTAAAGAGCAAAGGAATAGAAAAGACAGTATAGTCTCAACAATCTTGTTGCCATAGGAAAGAAATGTAAAGAAATGAAGGTAGAGCAAAATTGAGGCCTGCTACTTCTGAATGTTCATCTCAAATGACATCCAGCTGTTAAACATTAAATGTTACTCGCAACAGCATAGGGCAAGGTCTTAAATGGATTTTCACTGTTCTCTACTCAGCAGATATATGTTTATTTAATATGATTAAGTAGTCAATCACTCTTGGGAGGTAGGCAGAATTTAAGTTTTGGTTAGTTTTATTGACGTTTTCAGATAAAGGTGATAACTTCATTCTTATTTTCCTTTTTTTTTTTTTTAATAGTGTTCTCTCCTGATACCAGTTTAGAAAAATACCAACAATCACACCCAAAAGGACATATACAAAGGCTTTTAATATTTTTTTGAAAACCTACTTGAGAACACTACTGCTTGCCAGACATGAAACCAAGGAACACAGAAGAGCAAATGCTAACTTCATTCTGGGTGGTATTTTTATGGTTTTGGTTGTTTTTAGAGGACTGACTCACAAGTCCAAATAGTTCACTGGCAACCAGAAGCATTGTCAAAGAACAGCTGTCATCCGTTAATGAACAGGTTTAGGCATATCTGAGATTCATGAGAATTGTGAATAAACAAAATACTGTTATTTGTCAACATGTCTAAGCAAACTCCTGGAATAATCTGTGTCATTAACATTTATTTCCACTGCACCCTTTCAAATGCAATCGAATTGGCTATTATTGCCCTCCTCCAAAAATTCGTCAGTCAGAGGAAGTTAAAACTCAAGTGCTGCATTCAGTTATTATTAGCTGATTGGTTTGAAAATTGTGAGTTCTCAGAAATATGGCATGACTCCTTAGCTGTTATGAATATAAGCTATCAAAAAAAAAATCTGATGGTTTTAATGAGACTGCCCATGTAAATTAGAGCTGCAGGACCAAGACCCAGCATGGAATGGCTGGGATGGAAGTATCTGAAAGGTCAAGCAGCACTTTAGTTACCCAGATCACTGGGATACAGAAGTCTTCTCTCTCCCTTAAACCCACTACAAGACAAACTGCAAAACAAGAGATGGGAAACTGCAGCACAAAATAGTGACAATACACTGAAACACTTGCCCTTTTTTGTTTTGTGTTGTTTAAATGTCTTTAATATGAAACTTTTAAATTCTTTTTCCTCAATCCACCACTGAACCACAACTTGTTCTAAACTTTGAAAGAATAAAGAAGCTTAGTACCTCTGCATGAGATGTATAACTCTGGAAATCAATCTTCCCCATCTACTGGAGTGTTTTGTGTAAATTAAGTTACTAAAGACAGGTCCACAGTAGATGGCAAGCAAGAATGTACATAAAAAGTCCTAGATTTCCTCAGATTAACAGATTCTACTGCAATGCATCTGAGAATAGTCTACTGCCTGACAGCCTGCCCTGCTTATTTATCTTACCTCTGAATAAGCTTCACACACTTCCCAAAAGCATGGCCATAATAGACTGTTCTGTGGGACTGGGAAAGCAGTGACACACTTCCACTGAAGCATCTCATCAGTCTGGGACAGATGGTCCATTGCAGAGGGCAGGGAGGCACGATATTCCCAGGCAGAGGTGCCTTGGGCCAAAACACTGTGCAAAGCTGTTTCTCCTTTTTACAATCAGCAAATACATATTTCACCACTACCAAATGGATGTATGACTGAAATTATCTCAGGCTGGCATCTCTCATGTCATTTTTCACAGCTACTAGTCATACTTGCTACTGCATTTTCCATTCTCCAAAATTTCATCAGTTAAAGGAAGTTAAAATTCAAGTACTACATTCAGATTTCACAGTTTTGTGAACAGGCAAATTATTTTGTCAAACCTGAAAACCATGATGAAACTGTATGGTAGTTTGTTGTTTTTTCCCAGCAAACTCTTTCTTATCAGGCCAGTGGTAAAACCAACTGGGCTAAAGGAGTTCTTGTTTAAATCAACAAATACATTTTACTAAAAATGGCAAATTATACACCAAAGTAATGGTACATGATGCCTCATCAGGATTCCAAACATTTTTAGCTAATGTTAAATGTTACTACAGACAAATATGGCAAATTCTCATTGGCACATTTTCCAAACACACATACATGCAGAGCATACAGCTGTTCAAAGCAGTTCTAATTAACACCAAGCAGTAGTACAGCATGTTCAACGTGGTCTGAATTTTTTTGCCATATCCACACTACAAATCCCATGAATTTTCATGAAGGTCAGTAGGAATACTGAAGTTCCACTTACCATAAAATAAGTGTAGGCAATCTTAATGTGAAAAATACCCAAACATCATTTCTGCATGTGCAGAGAATTCTCTTAGATAGCATCCAAACACAGTGTGCAGAAATGCTCACTTTGCAAATATTTGTCTTTGCAGCAGTTACGATCTTAGCTATTGTTTTGTAGTTTTCATGTTTCATACTAACAATATATTCTCTATTTACAGTAGACAATGTCTTTTTCATCTACAACAAAATCAGTTATCTTACTTGAGACTTTTTTTCCAACAAGCTCAGTAACTCAAGGGCCTGTTATTACCCTCCTGTTAAAAACAATATTTGACTGTTCAAGTTGCTGAGCTTCATTTTCATGTTAAAGTAACCAAAAGATTTTTTTGTCTTTTCTTTTTCCTCCCCCAAAACAACAAACTACAGCCTGTGTTACTATCTAGTATGACAGGACCCTGATTTAGAAGGAATCCAACCCTGAGCTATTATTCTGACCATCCCCAATGGCTACTTAATCAAAACACTGTTACTTGTGACTTTGTCAGTAATTTTGCTCATTTATCTTTATTATGACTTGAAGAGTATTTGGAGTGGAAGGTTAGTTTTGTATAACTAATATTGGTGATGAATGGCAGTGATAATGCATTGCATGAAGAACATTTATTAATGTCTAAAATAATATTCTACTGCCTAAAAATAAAATGCAATGCAAAACATTTTCAGAGCTAATGAACAATAATTCAGCCCTACAAAAGAATTGCAGCTCTGAAGAG
Organism: Aegithalos caudatus; assembly: GCA_013389925.1. Classification (NCBI taxonomy): domain Eukaryota; kingdom Metazoa; phylum Chordata; class Aves; order Passeriformes; family Aegithalidae; genus Aegithalos; species Aegithalos caudatus. The sequence goes on along the minus strand of WEIU01000036.1, from coordinate 274,779 downwards.
TAAGGACCTTTAAGCCAACACACTGAAGTTAGAGATGCTGACTCTGACAGATACAATATTGATTCTACCACTAATTAACTCAAATCTTTAGGCCCTGATAACTTCAAAAGCACTAGTGTAAATCAGCCACACAAACAGCTATGAACCTTGGATAAAACATTTGATTGCTGAACATAAAAGCTCCACTGATTCCATCATCATACAGTATCTTCACTGTGTGCACACTCTGCAGATACCTAGAGGAAAAAGGAATCTTCCAGGCACAGAAGCAGAACTACTCTGGAGCTGTTAACCACTCGCTTAAAAAAAATATGGGAAATAAAGCCACAAATGCAGTCTTCCTGAATTTTCACTTATTCTCTGAACTGTACTGTACCTGCTTGCCTCTTCTGTTTTTCTCTTCTCCCATGATTCTTCTCCCCCATGTTCCTCCTCTGTAGCCTGCAGCTACAGGATCCCTCCAAAATACTAACTCCATAATGCAAAACCACTGGCTGTGCTTTGCTTAAACTACTCTGTAGTTACAGTCTTATCTACACAATCTGTGAAGAAAAATCTCCCATCTTCTTTCTCCTTAGTATAGAAGCCTACCTTTTCCAGGATTTCCTTAGTCAAGACTGAGAATGCGTGCTCAATGTTCACATTTTCTTTAGCACTGGTCTCAAAAAATGGCATTCCATATTCCCAAGCAAGCTGAAAAACAAATGTAGGAAATGGGATGAACATTCATCAGGGGAAAAAAAGTTCCTAATACTAGTAGCAAGCAATGTGGAGGTGCTCTGACTGCTAACATGCTATAAAACACTAATTTAGTACATGACTGCTCAGTAAAGTACTCTATATTCATCTTCAGTTTATAAATTTCAGGTTCCTCTTAAAACATTCTTCTTAATTTTTTGTGTTTTCAAAACAGCTTTTTTAACCAATGTTTACTTGTAAATAACAAGAAAAAACTCCAGTGGGTCTGTTCTCAGTGTTTTGATTTATTTGGAAAATGAGCTGTCTCCTAAGCAATTATTTAGAGGAAATTAATGGAGTGCCTAGAGATAAAAATATGACAAAAAATGCTGAAAACAGGAGGCATGATGAAATATAAAAAAGATATGTTCCTTTATGCTAGACAGAGAGAAGCACAGAGATAACAGGCAAGCAAAGAAAACATTTGCATGCAAAAAATATTATGGTAAAAGGCAAAGACAGAAAATACTTAGAAGGGTAGCACAGACTTTACATTGGTTGGTTTTATTTAATTTACTCCTGTTGTTTTGTTTCCAGTGTATTTCCAATACAGGTAGCTTTGAGTTGTGTTGGCATAAAGAAAAAAACCCCAACACAATACATATACAATAATCATATACTTCAAATTTTTAGTCAAAACATAATAAAGATTACACTAAAGGTAAAAAAAAAAAACAGTAAGGAAAATGGTCTTTCCAAAATGCAACAAGAAGACATAATTCTGAACATAAAGATGAGATCTAACTGATTCATTAGACAGAGACCACTTCATAACTTCATAAGGGATTCTGAAACTCACTGGACTGCTGTGAACTGTTTTTAGTACTGCAGCAACTTGCTACAGGAAGTTAAGATCATTCAACTATTGCCAATACAAAACAATGAGGCATAAGGGTTCATAAAGAAACATACATGCAATAAAAGACTACTGGGTTAGTAAAGTAGAGAGAACTGGTTATTATAGAGTACAGAGAAACTATTATTAAATAACCCTTTTATTTACTTTTATCATGTAACAGGTTCCTAGAGGTTACCTATGTACAAACTCTGATGAACACAAAACAACCCTTTTAATTGTGGAATCACAGAAATAATTTCGAAAGATAAACCCACTTGTAATGAGGCTACTGCCCACACAATACTGAGTCAGCCATGGCTTTGCCTATAAAAGTCTTGAAATCCACCAATGATGGAGATCCTGTAGCCTTTATGGGACCCTCTTCCATGGCTACATCAACCTTCTAGTGCAACTGGATCTCCTCAACTCCAACCTGAACCTCCCTTGTGGAGGACTTGTGTTTGCAACCCCTCTGTTTATTGTTTGTCTCTACTGAGAAGAGACATGATTTTGTACAATTTTGTACAATTACATGATTTTGTACAAAAAGAAACAACAAAAAAATTTCTCAGCATTAAACTGAAACTAAATTATATACGACAGCCACTCAGTTACAACAGATTTTTACAGAATTGCCAATATAGATTATGAGATTCCCAGGGAATCTAGAGTTCTTCTGTTTCTGTCATTCCTTTAGTGCCACTGCAGTTGCTGTAGAGCAGTAACTGCTCCTTAGCGTGCTCTTTACCCAGCTCCCTCTCCTCATGGAACACTAGTACTAGACCTCAAATCACCTTTAGACCTGTTTGCTGGACCAGCTGCAGTTTCTCAACACCCTTCTTGAATTGGGAGAGCCAAATTCCATGTGGCCTGCTGGATAATTATCAATCCAGATATACCATCCATTATCTTTCTAATGTAGCCCAGCACCTCAAGAGCAATGAGTGAACACTGCTGACTTATATTCAAGCTGGTATTCATTGTAACTCATCAGTCTTTCATAGCAAGGCAGTGTCTCATGCCTTGGATTATTCCATCACAGGTGCAAATCTTTGCACTCCACAAACATCACAATGTTTCTGCTGGCCCAGTTCCCAAGTTCATCAAGGTCCCACAGAATTGGTGTTCTCCTGTGTGGTGTGGCACACACTCCCCTTAATCTCACGTTACATGCAAATCTTCTATCATCAACCAGATCACCAATGAAGATGCCAAACAATGTGGCATCTGAGGCAAGGCTGACTGCCTTTAGTTCTCCAAACCTTCTTCCCTGCCTTTTTTAAAAGATACACATCATCCTGTCATCGTTCTAGTCAAAAGAGATCTCCCCCAACCACCATGATTTTTCATAGTTGACTGACAGTGGCTCAAATCACAATGATCAGCCCTTTCAGCACAACTGGATAAACATCACATCTAAGGGCACATCCAAATTTCCTAAGCAATTTCTAATCCAAAGCTTTCCCACTGCTGGCTGACCTGCTTCTTCCCAAACCATGCCAGTACCTGCAGAGGCCTAGGAGCAAGCTCTATTTGTGAAGACCAAAGAAGAGAAAAATCAAATCAAATAAAAAAAACCCTTTTACTAAGAGTTTTTACCTGAGTACTTGGGCCTGCTCTGTATCATGTCACTATGTTGCCTACTACATCTATCAATGCACTCCCATTTTCTCTATATGTGCACAATATTAGTCACAGAAGATTAATGTATGTATTTTTTCACTTTACCCTGCATACTGCAAAACTCTGTGGCAAGCAAGTCCTCCAAAAATGTAGCTCAGTGGAAAAACCCCCAGTACTCCAGTAGTAAAGCAGTTGAAAGTATGAACATGTATTTGGCAACTCCCTCTCCAAAAGACAACAGAAAAGTTTATTCAAAAAACTCCTTTTTTTTTTTTTTTTTTCCTTTGGGAGCATCTTGAATAGATCCATAAATAAAATACCGAAATACATTTACAAACCTGTGGGAATTACGCTACTGAGTAATGGTATTTTATAATATCCTTGATAACAGTTTGGAAAACTCATGTGAAATAAGCTTGTATCTTACCAACAACAATAAAATAAGTAATGGTAATACTACTTCCTAGCAAAGTGCTGGTATGATTTCTTAGTGCTGAATCAAAGAGATATGTCTGAAATATTCCAAAACTGTGCAGAGCTCTATTACATGTGAAAAATCAGCTTTGAAACAATAAATCAGCTTCAGCTATGAAAACAGCAAAAGCAAAAAAAAAAAAAAAAAAAAAAAAAAAAAAAAGCAAAAGAATTTACTTGGCTTTTTCTGTTAGAAAGATTTGATAAGAAAAAAAAAGCCACATTCTACCAAGTCATATAGCCTTCAACATTTTTATCTTTCAATGAAAGAGAGAATGATATTAGAGAATGATATTTGGGGGGGTGGGGAACAGAGGAGCTCAAGAAGGTTACGTTAAAACTTTTATCAAAGTGACTAAGAAGCAATTAATGCAAGAAAATTATACTACCTAGTGTTAAAATTAAATATCTCAATTTCTGAGTGATCAAAATTACCTAAGTTTGTACAGAGAAATTACGACACACTTTTGTACAAAAAGAAACAAAAAAAATTCTCAGCATTAAATTCAAACTAAATTATATATGACAGCCACTCAGTTATAACAGATTTTTACAGAATTGCCAATATAGATGATGAGATTCCCAGGGAATCTAGAGTTCTTCTGTGCAAGAGACTTAACAGAACAACACTTAAAGCTCATACTTGCAGGGTAATATGAAATATGTAACTACGAATTATTATTTGTCTAAGTTAGAATCAAAGTGTTTTCCCCTCTTAATATTTTCTTCTTTAGAGTGCAAGGACCATTACTGTCTCTTTCTCTCTGCTAAAGGAATCTTTCTCCAGCACATTCAGTCAGATCCTTTAGCACTTGTATATCATATTAAAAGAAGAAATAGTGGAACAGAAGAGTTGCCTTGCCTCAAAACACAGGGGAAATCAAGAAAGCAGACTCAATGGGGAGGAGGTAATGATTTGTTTCTGAAAAAAAAATACTACATTAAGAGGAATTCTGGTTGCATGGTTAAGAACCCAGAAGTCAGAAAATGTCATGGTTAACACCCTAAGCAAAACCCTACTGCTGCCCTCTGGTGCACGTGCATCCAGTGACTCTCTACGTTTCTGACTGCATCCTTTGTATGAGACTACAACATGTATTTTTATTTTTCAGCAACCTTTTTCCTTGTACACAGATATGGTACATTAATACTGAAAGGATCTTCCATGTGAACTATGAACTCTCATGAGTGTAATGTTGTCCAAAAGGTGATGCTAAAGTTCCCTAATCTGGGATTATATAATTACCAAAAAGCTATCACTGTGTTTTTCTTTAAACATGAGACAACCTGCTTGACTCACCATGCCTGAAAGCAGAACAGGAGGGATAATTCCAAGTTCCAGAAAACAAATGCATACAGTTTGCAGTAGCAAGGTTTACTTGATAGGACAAGGGTATATAGGACATGCTCTCCTGCAATAATTATTATCCCAATTTCTTCTGTCATAACCATGGCTTCTGAATTTCCTCACTGGCTCTGAGTGAGAGACATTTGCCATTCCCTTTAAAGCAGCACTCCCCACTTAGTAAGATCTTCCTCCACCCACGGTCACCAGCTAGAAACTCTACTGTAGTCTCAATTATATGTCATATACACAGTTTTGGGGAGCTGATGCTCAGTATCTGTCCAGTCTTATTTAAGACTATTCAGAGACAATGTAGATCACTTTTCATAGGCTGCCAGAATAGTTATTTATAGTCAGACTGCAGCAAGACTATCACTGATGGGCTGTATCAGAAAAATTATGCAGAATGTATTACATTTTAATATTCCACATTACAATAGTACTTTGAAAATGCAGTCTATATAAGATTTCTGTTGTTTGTAGCATCTAAAACTTTTAAGTACATTTTAACATTAAAAAAAATCACTATTCTGAAGAGATCAACTAGGAATTACTTAATGTATTGCTAACACTCCAGAACTCCAGAACTGTTCTTCTAGAGCAAGTCCTAACGAAATTTTTGGAATTCAGGAGCTTTTTACCATTTTCAGTTTAACAGCTCAGTCACATACTAAGAAGCTCAGGAGGACCCAAAGAAAGTACCAAAGATACCTTTTCTCCTTTCTGTTTTGGAACTACCCGTTCTGACTCCTTATCACACTTGTTGCCCAACAGTATTACGTCCACTTCATCACCTGCTTTCTAAAAGAGAACCAGCATTAATAAGTGTCAAGTAAAAAAAAAAAGCAAACAAAAAAAAGCCCTTCACCTTCAGCTCACACTAACCTTCAGCACTCCATTTCCTTGAAAGTAAAGGCTAAATTCTGTCATGACCTTCATATGTGCAAATATTTTCCACCAGTTACTGGGATTTGGAGGAAAACAGCAAGAATGTGAAGAGCAGAAAAAAGCTACTTAAAAGTGCCACGTACAGTTTCCAACCCCTTTTGAAAGATATAAAGTATATGGTGCATAGGCACCATCTTCTGATGAATGCTCCAGCTTGAGGCTTAAAGTGACTGGAAATGCCCTGGAATTCACAGACACTGCCCTCCTAAAAGTAATAGATTCATGGATTAGCATATGACTCTGGTCTACATCCAGCACTCACAAGTATAAGGGAAGGAATTTGCTGCACCTGAAAGAGCACCTCTCTGTGCTTCACTTTTGCATAGAGACAGTAAAATTACTTTTGAAGTGTTCAAACTCAACATAAAAGTCTGATTATTCCAAGATACTAGGAAGAAGGCAATAGATTTTTAATGAAGTAAAATTTAAAAACCTCATTGATTTCAAAAGGGAGAAAAATCTACCTTTTTGACCTTGTCTCCTTCTCTGTTCCTCTAATCCACTCACATGCATTATGCCTATGAAATGCACTGGGTTTTTAACATCAGTGTTATTTTAAGATAAGTCATTGTAACTGTATGTGACTGGAATAATGACAAGAAAAGGGAATAGTTCTTGAACAGCATGTGGAGTTTGGAAACTGACATTTGTTGTGAAAATCGTAATATTTAAAACCATTTTTGGTGCTTAAAGGGAGGACACTGAGGGTCTCAATCTACAAATAATTGAAGCTACTGCAGTCTGATGCCATGGCTTTTATCTTGGAGGTACATGCTCCCACAGCTTCTCTGATGACTCAAAAAGCCTGGTCTCAGGCTGCACATCTCTCTACAGGGACTTTGATGAAATCTCTGATCTCTGTCAAATCCTTACCTTTTGTAACTCTGACATAAGATAAAATCCATCACAACCATACAGAGAAAAATCTCTATTCATTAAAGGATGAGATAAAACTATTTTTAGTCTATTTTTACTTTTACAAAAATTTGAAGACTTCATCTGTAGGCACAATTTTAATATTAAGGAACACTATTTCTTTTTTTGTTTTTAATCCATTCTCCTCTTAGAATCATCTAGACTTATTTCATACCCACAGTTTAATAAAATGAAGTACAGTACTCATAAGAGTACAAAGTACAGGCCTAAAATAATGAATTAATCTAACCTGGATTTATAGTCTAAAATGTTGGCTGTTTAAGAATGCACCGAAGCTTCACTCATTAAGATTAGTGGCTCTCCTACATAAAATCACTTACATCAGTCCTAAAATAGGGTAAATAGATAATTATATAATCAACATTTAATTCAGAAGAAGACTGAGGGTTGATGAAGGTTTTATGAGTGACATTTGACTTCACTCTGCAGTTAAAGGTTAGAGGGAAATACATACTGCATGCACAAACCCACTGAATTCATTCTGTAACTTTAATTCTGTATAAACAGGACAAAGTTTTGCAGTAGGAATGTTCTATCTAAACAGCTTAAAAAATAACAGAATTTAAATGAGGTGTGAGGTACCAGGCTTTTCAGCAAGTATTTATTAGTACTACCATTCACAAAGTATTTACTTTTGCAAATATTTCTACATCAATAAAATGTATCCATGTATTTTCACTTTGTCTGGATCATCCACCAAAGCACTTGTAGTTCTCCTTTTTCAAAGATTGTATCTTGCAGTTTCTAGCATTTAGAAAACTGAAGATTGTAAGTCAAAATGTCTGTTTTAAATTCTGAAAACTGGTTACATATGATGTCTTAAAAAATTAAGTCAATATGAATAGGCAGAAGTTAGACCATGTGCTCAGCTGGCATAAAAACTGCACGGGTACACTGATTTGAACTGGCCAAAAATATGGCTTTTCAGTGCTTCCAAAGGCTCACTGTATACTTGCATACTCTGTTACTTATAGATCAAGAATAAGGCTTCCATATGCAAAATCTATAGCTGAAAAGATAAAGGTTATTTTACAATTGTTAAAATCCTGTTATGCAAGATAGCACTGAGTAAGCTCATAGACTCAGGAAACACTTTTTCCCCCCATATTATGGAGAGTTACTATTAAAAATGTCATCAATTTCATCAAGGCAAAAAGAAATTTTTTTCCAGATAAAGTTTTGCTGTGGTATCTTAAAAATGCTGATTTTTGCTTCACTCTCTCAGTTTTTCTTTGGTTTTAACATTTCAAAGTTCACATTTTATTAAAGGTTAAAATAATCTGAACCTGGGGAATTCCTACACTACTTTATTTTGAAAAGGAAAACATCATCACTCTGGAACTCACCACTCTGAAAAAATTGGAGCTGAGAGATTTACTGACCAAGTTTTCTCAAGTGTTTGGCACAGCTTGGAACCACCAGGTTTTGGCAGAAGGGTTTTTCTTCCCCTGGGTTCCCAGGCAGCTGGATCAGGCAGCAGCAGGAGCCAGGCTGCTCTGAGCAGTGGCCACGGGAGGGAGCAGCAGCAGAGCCTCAGACTCAGCGGTGCTGCATCCCGGACTCGGAGCACTGGACACTCACACCACGGTACCGCAGCCTCTGGAGCACCCGGAGAGGGGCCACCCACCCGTGCCCTTCACCCCACGGCTTCATGTCCACCCAGCCAGGGAAACACTCTGAGGCTAATAGGAGGCTATTAACAGAAATCAAAAATGCAAAAGCAAAAATATCTTGTTCATTCCTTTTGTATGGAATCTGTCTGGGGATTTGGGTGGGTTTCTTTTTGGAATGTTAGCTCTTTTTTTTTTTCCTCCAGTTTTTATTTTCCAGAAGTGCTGTGAATTTATGTGAGTATGAAGAGTAGCACATACCTTTTCTCTAAGAAACCTACACCGTATCTGTACTTACAGGTTATTGGAAGAAAATATCCCTTCACTTCTTAAATGGTGAACACAGACCCACCAAGAATGATCCCAACCTCCTGTGCAGCAAACTGAACATGATGATTATGAGCTCACTGAGGCTCCTCATATAAAACTATCTATCCAGGGATACTTCTTCCAGAGGACCACCTTGTCCCTTCCCCACACCCCCAAGGTGTAGTTGTGAAGTGCTGCATGATACTGGTACTCATTAATTACAGATGGAAAAGGCAACAGAAGTTTGTTCGTAGGTCCAAACAGTGAAACTGAGAAATCATACCTGATAAATACACTAAGGGGATTCTTAAATAGTCTGTATTTGAGGAAGAAATGTAACATTAATATAATTTTTCATATTTAAAGAAGATGTACATGGTCAAACATGAAAAAGACAGAGCTGGAGAAGGCCATAAAATTGGGAAGCTGCTTCTTCTTACTCATTAGACAATGACACTAGAAACCTCCCCTTTGTAACACTGAAGAACAATTTGTTAGAAATAGATTGTCCTCAGAGTCTCTTTGAAAGCATCACATGGGCAGTATTTATATTAGGATTGCCAAACATGTCTCTTTCCACATATTTTTTAAAGTGACACCTTATGACTACAGTTACAAATGCCTGATTTCCAGGACTTCAGTGGAAATAAATGAATGATAAAATTTGTCTACCAGCAAATTTAGAACCCAGTAGATATAAACCAATTTTTCCCAAAACCAACCTAGACTACAGACAAACCAATTTAGTAAAATGACAAGAACAAGAATTTTAAGTTCTAGTCAGAGCCATAATGACAAACCTACCTATGAACTGGGATAATTTGATCTTTTGACATCAAGCTTTCCCATCTGAGGAAGGAAAACTCAGAAGAGTTTCAAGTCAAACTAATTTACATTTGTAAAGCACTTTGCTGTGCTGCTTTTACTTAACTATGATGGAGAAACACTGAAAAACAGTCTAGTCTCCCAAATGTACCAGAGGAACAAAACCAAAAAAGTGCACCATACAGAAATAGCAGCAACTCAACAATTCATACAGTTCATATCCTGGTTGAGGGGTCACTTCTTCAGGTAGGACAAATAGAAGATTAATGTATTCAAAAACACTCAACTACTGTCACCAAGACTTGCACAAGAAAAGAAAATTATCTTCTCCATGCAGAAAATTTTGTGATGGCAGACAATTTCCAGCACAGATTGTTAGGAGCTGGTATCACCACCTTCATGGCCACACCAGGAGATTAGCACAATTAAAACCAATCCAAGGTATTTAGAAGTAAATTAAGACCAACCATCTATGTCAACAATTTTTGGAGACCCAGACACCATTTGTGAATAATTGAGTGACTTAGGATGACAAGGACTTTCAGAAGTCAGCTGGTCTAGTCCCCTGCTCAAAGATGGGCCAACTTCAACATCAGGTCAGGTTGCCCAAGGCCCTTTTGAATGGAGTTTTAAGTGTCTCCTTTAAGGGATCCTCTCTGGGCACCTATTTGAGCATTTGAACCACTCGGTTGTGAGAAATCTTTTGCCAATGTTAGTTGGAATCTTGCTCAAAGCATCCTGGAAAAAACCTGTTTTCTGCAAATGGATTTGGTACACAGCTGCTTGTAGTTACTTAATTTTCAAAGGCCAAACAGCATCAGCCCTTCAGAACAGGTGCATCCAGTAGCTAAAAGCCATGTCAGCAGGAGGAACACTTTAATAAATTGAACATAACCTGCAATCCTACAAATAAAGAACAGTTTCAAGTTTTAAAGTTATCTTCCTCCCATTATCATGCTCCTAATGAATGCATTACAAATTCAATATCCTTATAGTGGACTTGCCAATAATGTCCTAAGATATTAGTATATATGAGTATATTTTTCTAGTAAGCTTTTAAAAAGTACAGTCATGTTACTTAGTTTCCTCTAGTTCTGAATTCAAATTTTACAGCAATACAGATATGCAGCACATTTGTGTCTTGTACTTCCTTGGACAATAATTCATTTTTAATAGTAAAGCTGCTGTATTCCACACACAAACTAACTGAAATATAATGAGAACATTACTGGTAATCTGATTGTAATTGCACTGACTGGCCACTTTTTATAAAATCAATGGGAGTTTTTAAGAATGCTAAATTGCTTGGATTGTTATTTTCAACTGTTGCAAAAACAGCTTAGCACACTGAACTGATTTAAAAAAACTTTTCTGTTTAAAATCTTTATGTGCAAAGATATAAAAAATTAGAGCATAATGTCATAACTGAATTGCCTCAAAAAATTCCCGTTTGATTGGTTAAGGTGCAAGCTTTACACCTATTAGTCTGGTATTTAGTGAAGCCTGTATTCTCCCTGTTTTCTTTTTTAAAACATTTATTTTTTCTATGCTTGCATATTTTAAATGGTGCTGTAGAAACAGTCACTTTGATTCTGGGCATTTGGAGGAATTAAATACTGGTTTGCATTCACAGACCAAGGCAAATGCAAGGAATGTCACCGACCACCAGGAAGTAATTAATTTTCATGAAATGCCCTGTGTTTTAACAGTTATTGCTTAAAAACATTTCTTTTGCAATGAATGGCCCCATATATTTTCACCAAGACACTTCAGAAACTGATATCCCACTAGGACTAAATTAAATTTTTTTTATTACTATCTAGCTCTATTACAATACTAATTGCTAGTTTGAGATTGGTGCAATCAATCATGCAATTCACATTCCTAGAAATTGTTTTAGACTATTTTCCCATTTTTTAAATTTTAAATTAACAAAAGTTCCTTCAAGGGTTAAGACTAAACAGTCTAAGTATTAATAGCTTGAGTACATTTACACAAAAGCTTTTAAAATGTCACAAATGGAGAGCAGGCCTGTGCAGGTGTCATTTCCTGACTGACTAAAGCAGATCTAAACCTGCATGGTGGCCAGAGGAGCTCGTCCCATCCTTCCCTCCACCCTCACCATACAGCCCTGACACCTTCTTGCTGTTTATGGCTGTGCATTGTAGCCCACTGAATCAATCACCCTGTTGCTCTAATTGAAGATGACAAAACAAAATGATCCCTTTGAAGCCAGTGTGAACCCAGAGCAATATTTTATGTTGGAGTATACATAGATGGCCAGGTAAATAGATAGATAGATAGATAGATAGATAGATAGGTATAAATGGATATATGCAGATAATGACATTTTCAGTTTAATCTACAGTTTCAGTAAACCTACTATCATACTCTTTGCTGAGCTAAATCTTTGTTAACAATGAAACTGTACAACCAGTGGCATACCAAGCTGGGACTTTTGTTTGGCCAACAGAAGAAAGGCACATGCTTTTCATAACAAAATAATAAAACAGATGTGTTAGTTTAAAGTGTGTGCAGACAAACCAGTAAGAACATTGTGTCATTGAATCTCATTTATAACACATTCCTGAAGGTAGGCTCTGTTGCCACTAAGACTTTTAAGACAGCTCTAAGGTGAAGAACCGTGATGTACTAGGTCACCAGAGTAAAGCTTTTAAAAATAAGATAATGTGAATATAATGTTTTCCTAAGGGTATAAGATATCCCATGTATATTATTGGATATATGATCATGTGTAGGTCGTTAATTCAGCTGTATACCGAAGCTGTGAATAGAGAAAATAATGCATTTGATGGTTTTAGTTCAAGCTCCCTTTCACAAGATGAACTCTTCCATCCATCCCCACCAAATCACAAGAGTATTTAAAAACCTGCCTGAAACTTTACTTTTGATCATTGGAGAGCACCACCTTCTTGTATTCTTACAGTAACTTCCCCAAGCATACTAACTACAAACTGCTGTGCTACTGCTGAGGGACAATATCACTGCTCCTCCCCACAGCCTCCTCAGAAGGGAAAGTAGAGACAACAATACTGATCTTGTTTCCATGGTATCAAGAGACAGGACACATGGGAATGGCTCAAAGTTGTGCCAGGGATATTCAGACTGGACATTGGGAAGCATTTCTTTACTGAGCCAGTGGTCAAACACTGGAACAGGCTTCCAAGGGAGATGGTCAATTCCCCAAGCCAAATTTAAGAGGCATCTGGAAAATGCTCTTAAAAACATAATTTATCTTTTGGTCAGTGGTTAAGTGGTTGGGCACCTAGACTAGATGATGATTGAAGGTCCCTTACAGCTGAACTGTTCTATTCTATTCTAAAACTGCCTTGCCTCTAATAGAGAACACATCGAAAGAGACCTACCAAAAAAGCCTTGGAATATAGGGTTACAATAAGCTGAATGATCTTATCTAAGGGCTTGCCCACTCCTCCCTCCCTTCATCCTGTTTCCAGACATTCGTGTTCTGGCCTTCCTACTCCTACCTGTTTATCTTACTCCAACTCAAATAGTGTCAGACCTTTCCATGAGCCTCTCAAACTATTGATAGAGCAGAAAAACCACTCAACTTTTTTTGCAGTGTTAGTTTTCTACCACATTAGGAAGTCAGGGTGAAGCACAGAGGGCTCTGACAAGCTCCAGTGGGAACACATACCCTGTCTGGCAGCCATGTGCTGTTGAATCACTTCCTATGTCGCATGAAAGCACATATTTCTGGCTGCAGCACCACGAGCAGCTGAGCTAACCAAACAGCTCCCCACCCCACTTCCTCTTGAAATCATCCTCTCAAGGAATACCCAGCAAGGACAAAGAGGATATTTAATTCCTTTGATCTTGGGATGAGGTAACTACACTGAAATAATGAAATTAGGAAAGGGAAATCACCAGCTGTGATACGGAATTTTGATAAGGAATCTAATTAAAATCCCAGGATGAGCTCATGCAGACTGACCTATGCACAGCCACACCAGTGACGAAAGCACCACAACTCAGCATGCACAAAGAGGGTTTGGAAGCTATGTTTTAGAAGTACTTCAGAAAACATTTCTCCATCAACAAGGGGAGACACAAACCATGTTCCAGTTTCAGAGGACAGTAATTTTACTATCATACCGTGTGCTGAGTTAAATGCAAGAAATTCTGGTTAGAAACATACAGGAAAAAGAATACAACTCATGCAGTCATTTAAAACGACACATTAATTACCTTCATTAAGCGAGCAACCACTGACAGATATATTTACCTCATATATGTCATTCATCCAGATTGTTATACTTTGAAAACTCTTGAGATTTGTGATGTCATACACGAGAACAAAGCCTTGTGCCCCACGGAAATAGCTGGTACTAAGTGTATGGAACCGTTCCTGGCCAGCAGTATCCCTGAAGGAACAAATCACACACACAAAACAAACAAGAAAGAGATGGTCAAACAGACAGAATCCCCAAGAAAGATTATTTCACTTTAAGGAGTACTGTCCAAATTTTAAATTATGTTCTCTAAAACAAAAGAAAAAAAAATAATTCACAGATGAGAGAAAATCTGGGTGCCAGATATAGCAATAAAAGAAATACACTGGAAGTTTATTCTGAATAATACAGCCCTACTAGGAATGCCAAGCCAGTGGCTGAAATCTGAGAGTAATGTCAAGCCCACCATTCCTTCTTTATATAAATAACTCAGGTGATAAAAAAACTCAGATGCCAGATGACATCCCCATATTCTGACAACCTCTTTGTAAACTGTGATACAAACAGCAGAAGAACAGGTTTTGGGAAAAAGCCATAAAATACATGGACACAGCAGTTCTTACACATAATGCCAAAACTTGAGGAAACAAACACAAATGGGATCCCTCAATCTGCTTAGGGACATGCTGGCTACAAAGTAGTAGTTGAAGGAAGTGAAGTGTTGAAGTGTTTCTACTCTTGAAGTGTTTCTACACTAACACACCAAGCAAGAGGAATAAAGGAGACAAGCTCCAAGCTTTGTCCCAGTCCTAGAGACTTGACATCCCCGACGTAAGTGAAACCTGATGGAAAATAAAATGACTAAGGAAAGTGCATGCCCAGTGGAAGCAAAATTAGGTGACATGGAAAGAATACCAAGATTCTATTCACTATAGGGAGAAAATCTGTGTGGTCAAAGCTACACTGAAGCTGACATAAATATGGGAGACAATAAAAAGTTTTTTCAAATATATGAATGGCAAAAGGCAGTGTAGAAATAACATCAGCCGGTTACAGGATGAGGATGGTCACCTCACCAAAAGGGACATGGACAAGGCAGAGGTGTTTAACAAATTCTTTGCCTGTCTTCAACACAGATGACAGAAGAAGGGGGTCTTAGTGCCCTGAGCTGGGAGACCATGCCTGTGAGAATGCTCAGCTCCCAGTCAACCCTGAAATTCTGTGGGATGTGCTTTACCAGCTGGATCCCTACAAATCCATGAGGCCTGATGGGATTAATCTGAGAATTCTCAAAAAGCTGGCTGATGTCATCACAAAGCCTCTCTCGGTTTTTCAGTAGTCTTGGGAGTCTGGAGAGGTCCCAGCTGACTGGAAGCTGGGTAAAGCTGTCACAGTTTTCAAGAAGGGCAAGACCCTGGAAACTACAGGCCTGTCAGTCTCACTTCAGTGCCCAGTAAAATAATGAAAAATATTATTCTGGGAGATACACCTGGAGGGAAACACAGTCATTGGTCATATCCAGAACAGCAGGCCAAAGTCCTGCAACAAGCAGGACTTTGTTGAACCTGATTTCCTTCTATAAAATGGTAATCCACCTAGTTGATCTAGGAAAGTCAATAGATATGATCCCACTGAACTTCAGCAAAGCTCTTGGTCCTGTCTCTCACAGTAGCTTCCAGACCAAATGTCCAGCACACAGTTGGATTTCTGTGCTGAATGATGGGTGAGCAACTGGCTCACAGGTCAGGCACAAAGGGTTAGTGGGAATGGGCTGGCATCAGGCTGGGGTCTGGGCACCAGTGGGGTTCTGCACAGCCTGGAGTGCCAGGGGTCAGAAACCCTATACAACTTTCAGAAAAACTTCCAAACCAAAAAATAATGTACATTCCCAAAGATTTATCTTATAAAAAGTGACTTCTCTTGGTGACCCTTTTGAACAAACATTTGATGGGTAATGAAATGTAACATCTTCTTGCTTTGTCATTTTCCTCAATGTTCCTATACAATTAAATATACTTCACAAGGATCATAGATCTGCACTTGTTTGTATGCTGCAAGTTTCATTGCTAACACAACCCAGTGACAACCCTCTTTCCAACTTATATTAGTTGATGCAAAAAAAATACTCTCCTAGGCTAAATTCAATTTTTAAAATTATCTAGTAGAAGCACCTGCACAATTATGAAGACACAATTAAAAGTAGATGAGATTTTTTCTTGTCATAGTGCAATTTACTTGGCTTTCTTTTGTGATACTAATTAAAACTTACCATATTTGAAGTTTCACTCTTGTATCATTAAACATTACCGGCTTTACTTTAAAATCAATGCCTAGAAGAAAAAAAAAAGGAAAATCTGTAACATTTCTCATAATAACATGGATTGCCTTTGAAGATTGTTTCTCAGCTCTAGTTATCACACAATTTCAAACAGAAAGTGGAAAGGAACAATACCATAGAAAGAATAACTAGCCAACCACATACATTCAAAATGGAAGCTGTAAAAGGAGATTATTCACTGCTGAGTGCCAATACCTTGCACAAATACAAGGCAAAGCAATGCCAGTTCCAAGCAAGGAAGGGGCAGGTCAAAGCAAAGGTGAAGATACTCTGAAGTACAAGTAAGTATTAGCATGGTTTGGCAAGGGACGTGACAGCAGTTTCATGGCCTATGCACAACATACATTATGCAAATACAGTGGTGATTTTCAAGAGCGTGGCAGCTATGAATGGCAAGGCACAAATGCTTACAAAGCTGTCATATGCACAACACAATTTTTCTGTCCTTACTTCCAAATCCCTTAAAAAGAAATCCAGGGTTACATGAGGAGCAACAGGAATTCGCTGTACACAGTAAGTGCAAAGACAAACACACATGGGATTTAATTCAAAATTAAGAGGACTGGCTCTACAGCCTAAATCAGATCCAGAAGGCCAATGTTAAAAGCAAATATTAACACTTGAAATCAATGCAGAGTGTTGTCTCTACATACATAACAGATCCTTCTTCAAAGGTATTTTCCATATGATTCATAGCGTTTTCCTTTATTAAATTGTCAAACTAGTACTCCAGATGTGTTAGATGATACCTAGATTTATGAGCTGTTGAAGTTCCAGTTCTAAAATTAGAATCTGCCAGCTTTCAGCTGTTATCTTAGAGAGACATATTTTTGCAGAGTAAAGCATTGTTTCCCCTATTACTTCATTGCTGAAGTTTGAAATACCAGTTGATAATTTCCATGATTGTGTTTTTCCCCCCACTGGAAAACAATTAGGCTCTTTTTGTCAGTTATAGTAAATGAAGTTAAGGTAACATTGTGACAAGCTGACCATAGTGTACGGGCAAAATTCTGTAAGATCAAACTATAGCTACTTAAAATGACACTGTCTTTTCACCAGTAGTAATGTCATTTGAAGGAAGCAGACAGATTGAAAAATCACAAAAAATTTAAGTTAATACAACTCTGCTGATTTCTGTAAGAATGTGCAAGCCAAATTACTACATCAAAGGAAAGCCCAGATGGCAGCAAACCAAAAATGCAGAGGAAAGGCTCCTTTCCTTTGTATTGACAGATGTATTGTGCACAAAATTTTGACAAGTACACTCCCACAATGCATGCCCTCACATGCACTTTCAATGCTATTAACATTTTTTTGTATGTATGTGGTAAGGCAGTTGAGGTGGATTTTAAAAATTACTATGAAAATCATGTCCTTCAGTTGATGAATTTTCACTGAAGCTTCAATGAAAAGGAAAGATGAAATAATATAATTGGTATCTGTAATTAATATTACACAAAGCTTCCTTGATGGAATTAATAATGTCAGAAGGAAATGTAATTTAAGTAAAATTTGCTCATGTAAGGTGAAATTCCAATGTGATGGAAAACATTTGCACATAAAATTCACATGGTTTTGTTTAATTATCTGTATCATTTTCTACAACTGTTGGAGCAGTTGAGAGGGACAGAGTGTAGACTGGGAGGCTGGAACATCATTTACAAATGGTGAATTGGGAACACAGCAAAAAAAGTATATTCCAGACAGGGATTCTGAGAACTGTAGGGGAAAGTTCTTAGTTGACATACATTTTAATAATAAATTGCTATAAGCTTAAAAAAAAAAAATTGTAAAAAGGGAAGCAGAGTGCTGAATCAGACTAAAACTTAATCTAAATTAAAATCAGGCATATTGACTTCTTAAGTCAACTTCAAAATTTATTGACCTAAAAGGTCAATGAATGTTAGTGAAAAACAGAAGTCAATATGTTCTGCATGCATGAATTGTTCATGTCTTTATATGAAATTTCCAGCAAACTTAGCAAATTGGAAAGACAGAAAAGAAAAATTAGATACACAATGCCAAAGACAGCTCACAGATTTCAGATGCTTTTAGGCCTACCTGGTATACAACATGATCAACATAACAAAGCAAGCATTGATTACAGCTCTTGAGATAAATGTTATTGGAATGCAACAGCATGTACTTGCTTCTTTTAAGCTGTCAAATAAAACCAAGCAGGGGGATGCTGGGTGCAAGTTCAAATTCTGGTTGTTATTTCCAGCTTTTATAGCCATGGAAATTTATTTTCTCTATATTTCAAAGAGTAAATAACACCCATATTAGGACTGAGGCACCTGAAAGACAATTAAGTCTAAAAAGCATAAAAATAGTCAGCCACAGGATAATTCAGCTGTGAAATGCCCTTCTCTTTCCTCCCTTTGGCCATCTGCAGAAGTCCTCTCCCAAGAGGTCTTTTGCAGCTGGCCTGGAAAATTACAGCACACTTTTCCCTCAAACAGAGCTGGTGGGTTCCTGACAGAAAATGCTCAAAACCATATGTCTATCCAGGGAAAATCTAAGTTTGAGTTGTAGTAGGACGCAGCAGTGAAAAAGCATGGACAGAGGGTGGTGAATGCCTGTGTGCAGGTTCTACCCAGCCTACTGCCTGTCATACTGTATCTTCAGCTCCAGAAACAGGGAAGCAGTTCCTAGCAGCACCTAGCAAGTGCCCAGTGAGTTTCCACTGTTACTCCTAACCCAGATTTAACCCCTCCTAGCTGCTGGTGCATGACTCACATCAGATTCTTTTCTGAACATGTCAGGAAATGTCTGAAGCAGAGAGGTGTCTGAGCAGTCACAAGTACTGAAAACGGTTTGCTGAGAAAAGCAACTCATGGGATAAGATGGTTTGTTAGGGAAACAAAAGTGACAAAGAAATCCAGTCTTGTTAAAAAAAAAACCAAAAAATTAAGATGTGGATTGCTACTGGTGTTCTTAACACAGGACACATTTACCTTCAATATGGTTCATTTTTGTTGATTACTTTATTACTTTCTAAAGTAAATACCAGGGAATCTACATGGACTTTTTAATCCTAATATTGAAGTTGTACTACTTCCAACAGTGACAGATTTGGGAGGACTCACAGCTCTGCAGAAATGTTTCTCATGGAAAACACCTGTGCTGAAGGACCACAGCAACTGTAAAACAGCAAAATTACCTCACAGCCTGTGAGAGCACAATTCTGTTCACTGGTACACATGGAGGTTTTTTGTTCATAAACCTGCTCTTTGTACTTTATACACAATACCATTGCTCAAAGAAAAGCATTTATTCTTTATAATCTATTCATAATACAATGCATCCACCTTATGATGCGTATAAGTTTAATTAGAAAACTATAACTGCTTATGATTTATCCAAACTATGTAATTGAAGAGGAGGAAGAGCATCCAGCCTTGAGTGTTTAAGTGCTGCACTAAAGTATCTCAATGAAAATTTACTGTGGATGCTTTTTTTTGCATTTTCTCATAAAATACATAATTATAGAAAAGTTCACTACTACTGGAGCCTACTGCAAAATGCTTGCCAGGTTTTTTGCCTCTGCAGTAACACTAGGATTTCTCCTAGTAACACAGATCCATGATTCATGATGACATAGAAATGAGACTTTCAACAGCCTTTTAACTTCTGTGCCTATGACCCTCTTCCACCAAGGAAGGTGATGGCACATGATTTTGTCAGGGAACTCAGGAAGGTGCAAGACTGCAGAGTCAGGATAATCTTCCCCCTACGCAAATCACTTTTTTAATTGGACAGGTGAAAAATACCTGACAAGAGATGAGCACTTTATTGGCTGTACAACAGAAAGGGATCATTTGACTGAGCTTTTAAGAAACAAACATCCAGATAAAAACAGTTATTTTTTCTGATGTTATTAACAGTGAGGAAGAAGACATCATAAACCAAGAAACCTTTATATGTCTTCTTCCTTTACATCACTAGCAGCCACAATCTCTAGGGCATGCTCTCAGTTGCAGCAGACTCCATGAAGAAGGAACCTTCCACTTTCCAACATTACTCTTTTGGAATACACCACTCATAATCCCATTTGTTTTCAAAGACCAAGCTCTAAAACACCTGGTGAAATGGAATTAAATGGAACACAGTATTTCAGAAATAACTTTAAAAAAAACATTCAGGTAACAAATACCATGTTTGGATTACTAATTTATATTTCAGACAGGCATTTTTAAAAGCTAATATCTTGATAATAGGTGTTACTAATGAAATTTAAGAGATTAATCTTAGTCCACAAACACAAACTATTATCTTCACTAGTCTTTAAAATAGTTCAAGTCACAACTTGGGAAATATTTTCTTAATATCATCACCTTATAAAAATTTTTTGAGTCTGCAGTGGACTGAATCAGGACTAAATGAAATTATGTCTCAAAATGATAACCTCATGGTCAGGAATCTCAATGTAAAGCACATCAGCAAAGCTGTTATTTATTTTTATACCCATTCTTTGGGCTTTCTTGATAACCCTGGCAAGAAGTTGCCTATTATTAGGATCAATTTCCTGACTTTACTGTTAGTTGTGTTCTTCCCTCTTCATCTGTGCTGGTTTCGTAAACTGCTTTGTAAGAAAGGGCAAGAAAATAAAAAGTGGTTAAAATTCAGCCATTCTTAATGTGGGCAGATCAAGTCATCTCATGTACATTAAATGTTCCATGTATGAACTACTGACACAGCTACTATTTAATTCTATTAATACTATTTAATTTATGGTATTTAATTCTGTTATGCCAACTCCTCCCAGAATGAAAGATGTGTAAATGAACCACACATATTCCAAATGCAGGAATACACAACTTTCTGGCATAATTTAGTTTTCTCTTAAAAATCAAATCAAATCAAATCAAATCAAATCAAATCAAATCAAATCAAATCAAATCAAATCAAATTAAAAATATTCTCACACAGGAGCTCTTAAAAATTAAAATTTCCCATTGAGCATTTGGGAAAATGTCCACAGCAAATCAATGCACTCCACTCACAAAATCCATTTTCATGCTGGAGACAAGGTTTTCAGCATGTGGACAGCCATCCTGCCATTCCCCATGGCTCTGTGGGCATGGGAGTGCCAAGGCAGTGGGGAGTTCCCCATCACCTGCCAGCTGCAGTGTGTGGTGCCAGCACAGAAGTGACACGGTCTGCCAGGGTGAATTACTTCCATCATAGCAACAACTCTGCTTTAACCATCACGCAGACCACCAACTACAGTGTAAGATATCTTTGTACCATTAAAATTATAAACAATGTTAAGGTCTTTTCTAGCCTGAAATATTGATGAACTGGGCTTTTTACTGACATCTGACAACTCTCTGAGGTTGGTACCTGAAAGGAGGCTGTAGCCAGGTGGGGATCAGCCTCTTTTCTCAGGCAACAAGCCACAGGAGAACAGAAATTAGCCTTAAGCTGATCCAGGGATGGTTTAGGTTGGACACTAGAAAGAATCTCTTCCCAGAAAGCAGGATTAGACATTGGCATGGGCTGGCCAGGGAGGTGGTGGAGTCACCCTGTCACCTAGTCACCTAAGACTAGACACGGCACTCAGTGAGTGGTTTATTTGACATGGCAGTGTTCGGTCACAGGTTGGACTCCATGATCTCAGAGGTCATTTCCAACTTCGCTGATCGGGGGCTCTCTATTGTTTTCTCTGCACCTGCATCGATGTACGGCAGCAGGGCCCCACTGGGCAGTAAGACATCGTGAGAAACAAGTCTTCACAAGTTTACACCACATTGGGAGTAGGTTCCCAATGCCCGGACGAACAGCAAGGACAGCATAACAAGCCAGCACTTTGCAGTGGCTCTGGAGCCAGTGTGACGTGTGTCCCGACACCCCGGCAAAGGTTTAAAGCCACTATTCGCGGCTGCACACACGCACAGCTCCGCGCACGGAGGTTGTCACCTCCCAGCCCGGCAGTGCCGCGCTGACAGCGCCGGTCCGGCCGTGTGTGAGCCGCGGGCACCGGGGAGGGGAGGGCG
>WEIU01000036.1:205542-252546 GCA_013389925.1 Aegithalos caudatus | reverse complement strand
GCCGGGGCGGGGCGGGAGCGGGCCCGGTGCCTCCTCAGCGCCGCGCCAGCCACTGCCCCGAGCCCGCGCTATGAAATTATGCAAAGACACGCTTCTTTTTTCAAGAAGTTTCATCACCAGGGAGGAAGTGGGGAACTTTCACAACCCCCATGATGCTTCCCGTGTGAAGTACAGAAATAAACAGGCAGGCTTCACGTTGCTTCCTAGCGTTAAGTCAGAGGCAGAGGAAACAGGTTTTATTGTCGTATGACAGTCAAAGTGACCCGTGACACACACACACACAGAGACACACAGACAAGACAAAAACCCCTCCCAAACTAAAAACCCCTGTATCTACAGTGTAGGCTTGCTGCATTTATGTCTGAATCCCACATTGTCCAGGTTATAAGGCCCGTGGCCATTTACCGGCATGTACACCAAATTCATCCAGTGTCATAAATTTAGGAACAGGATATATCTGAATGAAAACTGCTATTGTACATTTGCAAACATTTGTGTCTTCTCTAGGCCTGCAATGACTTCCCATGGGATTTGACATCGTCACCTTCAACCCTTCAAGCAATAACTTGATGAAGAATAATATAGTGAATAGATAGATATACACTGACCATGAATATGGCTAAGCCAAAATTTGTGAGGGTTCTAATGGTATTTCAGAAAATTCTGGCAATTGAGAGAAAATTCTTCATAAAGGCAAAGTGAGAAGAACATTTT
The DNA here is from genome assembly GCA_013389925.1 of Aegithalos caudatus. NCBI lineage: Eukaryota > Metazoa > Chordata > Aves > Passeriformes > Aegithalidae > Aegithalos > Aegithalos caudatus. The sequence continues at coordinate 251,832 of WEIU01000036.1, read as the reverse complement.
AGGGGGGCCTGTAATAGCGAAAGATTGAATTTCATAAACTAGAACACTTCCTATTAGAAAGATCCCCTGCTATCTCAGCAGTCCCATGAAGTTCTGCTTTCCCATGCAGAAATTTGAAGTTGACATTGTTTATCCCAGATCTGAGGGAAGATAGAGTGCTGGCATCTTCTGGTATTTGTCATGGGTCAGAGGCGATGATGTGCACGGGGAAATTCCAAGGCAGATAATGTAACATCAGCAGGCACAGACGGGTGTCTCCAGCCAGCTGTGAGTCAATCCTGCTCTGGTCCCTGTGTCAGTGTGGCTGCCGGAGGGAGGACAATGGTGCTGTGCCCTGCGATGGGTGCTGTAGCACGAGTTGGACAGATGCATGCCTGTGGGTAGCACACTGCTTCACAAATACACCTTAAGGCTTTGTCTTTACTGTGGAGCTTTCTCCATTGTCTGCTCCGAGGTTGTCCTTCTCAAAATAGCTTTCTTCAAATGCAGGCAATGCTGCAGCTGCCTGCAGCAGTTAGATTTACGTGTTAGCCTGGACTGATGGTGTTTAACAAGGATGCTACATTAGTTCAGTCTTTACCCTCTGCTGTCTGTCAGGCCAACCAATTTAAATAAAAAGGCTCTCCTTAGCATTTTGTATATTCGAGTGTTGATTTATGAGCCATGCGCAAGGCAGGATTCTCGCCAAATTCCTAATGAGACTCCAAATACCCGAGGTTTTACTGCTGCTCTCAGTGAGTTACAGTATCACTTTTCCTCATATTCCTATCCACAAGGGGACAGTCTTTCCATCTCTTACCACCGACTAAAACCATTTAAAAGTTAGCTCCTTGAAAAACTACCGTTCAATGAATGAAATTAATTTTTTTAAATACGTTTCATGCTTTAGAAAAAAGTTCAAGATCTTTGTATATATGATATTACTGCACTTACAGAGTTAATCATAAGCAAAGTTAGTTTAATGAAGCTAATGACTTGAAAATAATGACTGTGGCTACAAAATAATCAGTGCAAAGCACAAAATGAAGTTTCCATTATGTTTATTGAGATATCTTTGGAAAAAAAAGTGGTTTTTTTCTCATTCAGCTTTTTTGATTGTTCACTTAAATTTATTGGCTCTATCCAAAAACATGTTAAATAGTATTAGTAATAAAGACACAATTTAAAAGGAATTTAATGAGAGATCCTTGAATTTTCATATAGAAAAATGACTAGATTTATTATAATTTAATTTTATAAAATGTTAGATTATGAAAACATCACATTCATTTTTCTTCAATATTTGTAAATTGTTGTAGTTGCTTTCATAGTTATGATTCTTACATTTTTGTATCTTACCTGAAAGACTGGATTTAGAAATAACTGCTTAATTTACTCTGAGTAGAGAATACTTTGGACAAAGCAGCTAATGCCATATTTCTAAATTGTTGAACTGCTCACACCTCCTAGTTTGCACTAGTGTGGCATATGGCCCCAGTCTCTCTTGATAAGTTGATACAGCCCTATGTTTCATAGGCCCAAGTTTCCACATAAGTGGGCCAACTCCTCACTGCAGTTACAGAAAATACTGTAAAGTGCTCTGAAATGCAGGAAGGAACTAGAGAGATTCTTCTGCAGAATATTTCATGCAAGCCATGCAGCATAATCTTGTCACTAAGCCTGCTTTGCAAATACTTGCAAGCAACCATCATAAAAAAAAAAAAAAAAAAAAAAAAAAAAAAAAAAAAAAAAAAAAAAAAAAAAAAAAAAAAAAAAAAAAAAAAAAAAGGTTAAGAAAAAGAACATAAATATGAACCAAAGATGAAGAAACATTTTTTGAAACATAATGGTATTGTTAGATATGCCACAACTTCCTTAATAAATGAAGCTTCCTCCTTAATGAAGTAAAGCTTACAAAATATTGTGAAGTGGTTCAATGTATTTCCATCTGAAATTATTTTGATCGAATATTAGAATACTAATGCAATTACAAATATTAGCAGCATATTCATGAAAGTTTTCCTGAGCTGGAGATATAAGCTAAAAATGATAATGAGAAGAAGGAGTGAGGCTTAATTTGGATTTAAAATGCTCAGTACTAAGTCACTGCTCACGTCGAGATTACTCACTGAATAGATTCTCTTAGTGGCCAAAGTGGAACTTTTTGCTTTCATTTCTTTTAAGGTAAAACCACTTCTGGGTGGACAAAATTGAGGTAAATTACTCATGATAGGCAGGGTTCACTAATCCTTAAATGAAATTTCTGGGCCAACTGTAAAGTATTTTAGATATTTAAGAGACAGGAGTGTCTGTCAAACCAGAATATAATTTTTAAGACTTCATCAGAGAACAGGACATCTCTGTCTGCATCAGAATAACTCAAATATGTGGTTACTGATAAAAACTGCTGAAAAGTGATTGTGATGAGTTACCCATTGTTTGTAGGTGCTTATGATCCATTTTGGATCAGCAATAGGTTTTAATTTTACTTTCTTCAATGGCAGAAGTCATCACTACATTCTGCCTTGGCTCATTATCCTCAGTTCTTGTATCTCTTGATATCTCTGGATTCAAAGCCATGTTTCCCAATATATTTGGAGGAGGCAGTGAGATGGTCACAGTAACAGGTAATTTCAGCTGATTCAAGAGCAGTAAGGAGAATAAATGAAAGATATGAGGATTTCTGTAATCAGAGAGAGAGGTAATTGAGGTTAAGAGAAATATTTTAGTTACAAAGACAAGTGAGAAGGATTACAGAGAAAGTATGTAGGGAAAATAAGTAGTAAGTACATTACAGAGAAAGAAGTAGGGTCTCAAGTCCTGCCAGAAGCCTGCTCCAGTGCAGGCTTCTCACAGGGTCACAGCCTCCTTCAGGCATCCACCTGCTCACACGTGGGTTCCTCCACAGGCTGCAGATGGATTTCTGCTCCACTGTGGATCTCCATGGGCTGCAGGGACACAGCTGCCTCACCATGATTTGCACCATGGGCTGCAGGGGTAGCACTCTTTCTGGTGCCTGGAGCAGCTCTTCTCCATTCTTCTGCACTGACCTTGGTGTCTGCAGAGGTCACATTCTCACTCCTCTCTCCTGCAGTTGCTCAGGGTTCCCCCCCACTGCCTTCTTGACATGGACAAACTTGGGAGAGTTGTGGTTGTTCAACCTGGAGAAAAGAAGGCTTCATGGAGACCATCTAGTACCTCAAGAGGCTTTATAAAAAGGAGAGACAGGGACTTTTTATACGGGCAGATAGTGATAAGACAAGGGGCAATAGCTTTAAACTGATTGAAGGCTGGTTTAGTTTAGATGTTAGGAAGAAAAAGAGAATAGTGAAGCACTGAAACAGGTTGTCCAGAGTTGTGGATGGCGCATGTCTGAATGTGTTCAAGGCCAGGTTGGATTATTGCCAGGAGCAACCTGGTCTAATGAATGGCATTAGAAAGGGTTTGGAATGAGATCATCCTTAATGCCCCTTTCAACCCAAACCATTTTGTTGCTCTATAAATGACACTTTTGTTCCAGGTGCACTACCACCATCGCTGATGGGCTTAGCCTTTGCCAGCTGCAGGTCCAGTTTGGAGCAAGCTGGCTTTGACTCTGTTGGACACGGGGGAAGCTTTTATCAGCTTCTTACAGAAGCTACCAATGTGGCCTGCCCCACCTACAAAAACCTGGCTATATAAACATTACAGAAGTTATCTTGGTAAACAGCATCCACAGGAATTGCCACAGGAATCTCTATTATTGGAAAAAAATATTTGGGAAGCATCTTAACATCACAAAAAGAGCCCTGTAATAGGAAGAGAAGTGAAAAGAAATGTTATCATCAAGATATTAAGACTAGGAGGAAGACACAAAGTACATGTGCTTATTCTGATTTTTCTTGGCACCTGTAATGTCAGCAGCAGTGTGGACTGAGGGAGATGATTGATCTCCAAATCAGGGGGATGGAGAGTAGAAAATTAGAGCAGATGTAGAGGTGAAGGACTGAATTCATCCTCGCAGAGGCCTTTAGGTACAATTTATGGGAATGATTTCCTACAGCAGTTTTAGAGGATCTAAATGGAGTATGTGGCTTAGAGAGGTCACAGACTAAAGGCCAAGCAGCCGTGACAGTCATCTTTGAAGGTAAGCTTTGACATACTCTTCCGATTACTTTTTTACCTAGTAATGAAAACAAATATGAAACTATGCAAGCAGACTGCTTATAGATGAGCCTGAGAACAGACAGGCTACATCTGTATCACCTTCATTAGAAATATCCATATTTCAGTTCAAGTTCACCAAGCAAAGTTGCTGGAGGAGTAAACCAGTGAAAATGCTCAATCCATCCTGTAGGCATTAGCTCATTTCCCCTGGCTGTCACTCACTGGCTTGCTCTTGTCTCCATGTGTTGTGCCACAGCTGGTTCTGCTAACTCCCATGCCACATGTTCCTCCTCTACATCCAGACTTGCTGTTCCAGCTATGAGGTGGCTGTCACACCATCACAGACTGTTAAGGCTACAGCCCTGGTGCAGTAATTTTGGAGAAGAGGTGCTGGTAATTGCTGATGTTGGTGTTTAATCCTCTGAACTTTGAGTAGCAAACTGTAAGGTAGCCGGCAGCTCTCCAGACAATTCAGCTTTCCATGGTGGGAATCTCCATCCACGTCCAAAAGCACCCAGCTACACCAAAACTATACACAAAGGACAACATGAACTTGTATCTCTCCTGGTGAGGAGCTCTCTCATCTGGACTGTACCATTCCCCTGTGAAATCACCTAATTCCTTTGACTGTCTGTCCTTTGACCCCATCTCCAGTCCCCACTAGTTATGGTAAAGCTGGGACTGGGTTGAGTGTACTCAGAGCTGGGGGCTTGGTGAGCCTCTTTTTAAAATGCTCTTATGCTTTGAAGCCACCTTCTCCAATTGGCCTCATGGTTTTGGTTAGTGGAGGTTATCTGAATGACTGTCTGGAGCAGGCAATGGTTTTTAATTTATTTTTCAGTGACTGTTTTCTGATTTAATGGATGTTGCTAGGTTTATACTTGTTTTTGCCAGTCTGACTATATTTTCCTATATATCAAAAGCATTCAGAGTTGCAGATAGACCTTTTTATGTATCATATAAATCTATTTAATTGAATAAATAAATAAACACTTCCAAAATGGAGTAAGAGTGAAAGATTGCATTGATGCTATTAGGAAGAGAAATATTTTGGAAGTACCACTACCAAATCATCTGTGAAAATGCCACATAGGCACTTGAACATACATAACCCTCAGAGAGTATATTTTTCTTGGAATAAATGTCAAAAATTCAGGCTTCCATTTTCATTTAAGTGTCTGACATATTCTTCAAATGCAGAGTGTTTGGCAGATACCAGAGCATCTTCCACTAATTGTAAAAGTATTTAAATTTCATTTTATTTATATTTAGCCTTCTGAAAGCAAAGTAGGGAAAATTAAGCTTATTTGATGCCTGGACACTATAGGGTTTTTTTTTTTTTTTCCTGGAAAAGATTGGTAGAAGAATAAGGCTAAATCAGTAGTACCCTAATCTGTTGTAGATAATATAATTTATGTTGCTATATATCATGTTAATGACTCTAAACCAATGTGCATATTATTTTTTTTTTTTCATTTGCAATTTGGGATTCTCAGAATAGGAGATGCAGAGACAAGGATAACCCATGTTTTCCATGAGAGATTCATGGAAACTGAAAAATAAGGTCTTTTAATATCTTTCATGATAACTGTTTTTCTTGGCTTAAGTGTAGGTTTTAAAAAATGGTGCTCATTGTTTTGCTTGTAGTTCTTTCATGCATGAACAATCATGCTGATGATGCATTTACTTCAAGTGAATTTTCCAATTGAAAAAAGTGCTCTTGAGTAGTTTAAGTACTATGAATCACCAAAACCTCATCTAAGTCCCATAAAAGCACTGGCTGCAGAAAACAGCCTTGGAAAGAAGACATATTGGGATTGTACTGCGTGATTCAGCTGAAGGGAAGTATATTTGGTCAACACAGAAGAAGCTGAGGAACCTGACAGTTCTGTAAAAATGAAATCATAATATGCTAGCCAGACAGAAACTAACTGCTGCAGCCCCCCCTTATATGCCTCACTTGTTCCTCACAGGTTTGAAGCAGTGATTCTAAATGTGACAACCTCAGCCCTTGAAACACTGGATTTTTGTGGGGCATATTTCATTCCTTAGGTCTTTCTTAACTTCTTGTTTCACTATTGTCTTCTTTTCTCCCTAATTTCCCTTATAGTCTGACAGCTGGAAGTTGTCCCTTTCCCTGGTATCACTGCCTGCACCATTTGGACAAATAGACAAATGCAGTCTATTTATTTCTTATATAACATTTTAACTGAAACAACTTTGAGTCATAAGTATTTGTCAGGGAAACAGCAATTTTTCAGTTCTTATGTGGCTTTTATTTAAGGCTACTTTTGAAAGCAGATAAAACTATTCAGTAAATTACAGCGTTCAAAAATTGTAAACTTTCATTGTTTACTGATAACTTCAAAATATTAAGCAATTGCCTTAGATTTTTTTTTTTAAATTTATGATGTAACTTAAGGTCAAAAGTTCTTAAGAGTATTTTAGATATGTTGAGTGGTTAAAAATTTAGTGCAGCCTTCTGTATCTTGCATAGTGATGTATTGTCTCAAGTGAGCAATACAAGTGTAGTGGGTTTCCTTATGCTTGGAATTTTTGTTAGTATACAAGGCTTTGAGGCCCAGATCCAATCACAGGCTGACAAGCCCTATGGTGCTCTTGTAAAGGCTGAGAGGGTTGCTGTGGTCACAACACCTTTTCTGCTTCCTGCCACTTATGCAGATGCAGTTGCTTGTTGCTGGAGTAGATGGCTTCCATGTTGCCCTGGTTTAAAAAAAAAAAAATCCACATGAAGCCACATAAAGCATTTACATTTTGATTGTTTTTCCAAGAAAATTTGAATATAGTTAAAGATGTTTAGTATGAGCTAGGGGACTTTGCACAAGAAGTCTGGCCTGCAGTGCTGACAGGCTGACCACTGATACCTGGTATCAGTTTGGGATTGGCACTGCTCCTTGGGAATATGGAGCCAGAGTGCCTGAAATGCACCTTGGGTAGAAGATACCTGAGAAAATTCGATGGTTTATCTCATGTTTTATTTTTCGGTGACATCATTGGCGCACAAACCTTACTTTGGGGATTAGCATTCTTGTGCTGTTCTTTGAGATAAAACACTAGGTGAAAGTAAAATGTAATTAATGTAATCACACCCTCTGATGAATTATTAGAACAATAACTGTAAAACAAGAAAGAATAAATAAATTGCCTTTTGCTCTCTAAAGCTTCTTAAGCAACAGGGATGGTATCTTCCCCTTCCTGTCTAAAAAAATTAAAAATGTCTTGAGGGTGCTTTGCAAGGGAGGGAAGCCATGTGAAACATGAATTCTTAATACCCATTGAAGAGAGAAAGAAAACAGAAGGTGCAGTTTTGCCACAAAGGTATGAAATAATCAATGCTCACTTTTAACTCAGTCTACCCTTCTTGAAAGTATGCCTCCCTTAAGTAAAAGCGATGTTTAAATCAAGAACATTTTCTTTGATTTACAGTTTAAAAACCCCCAAACTTTCATCCAGGTCCCCACACACACACAAAGGTGAAGGAGTGATTGTGCACATCATTTGAAATATTGATCAAATAGTTGAAAGTTATTTGGAGAGAGAGTAAAAAAAGGCGGCATGTGCCTTGTTTAGCAAAACAGACTCTTGCAGTGGGACATACAGGTTGTACACCTGCGTGACAAACTCTCTTCCTTTCCAACAGAAAGCACAGTATCAATTTTGCACTTCTGTAATATTTCATGTTCACAGTTTGACTGGAAACCATTAAAATTGCTGAACAGTCCAACCATATGAAATTGGTGCTTTCTCTAGGACTTTCTAAAGGAGCATGGCTGAGGAAGCTGATGTTGTGCTGCCCAGTATGACATACACAGAGCATTTTCCCCATATGCTACTCTTGAAAATGAGTCATTTAGACCACTAAAAAATGTGGCCTAACTTTTTTAGTTAAATTTTAGTTTAACTTCTTTAGGTATTAGCAAAAGCAGGTTTTAATATGAATTTGCAAAAGTGTGGCTTAATGGAGTTCAGTGGCAAGGTTCACTCTATTACTCACTACAGAAAAGAATACAAAGGAAAGTCAGTTTATAATCAATTTAGAATGATTTACACTGAGACTGAGGATGCAAAAGGGTGAGACTACAAAAGGATAAGGGAGACCCTTCTGTTAAGTCACAAAGTTCAAAGAGGACCCTCTTGTTTTCTAAACTCATGAGAGATCCTAGATGTAGCCAAGTCCAATCTAAATCCCATATTTGACCAACGATTTATGTCTAAAGGGCTTAGCAACACATAATTACTGATTAGTATTTATAAAGTGATCCAACAGGATTTACAACACTCACAACAACTACTTAATTATAGATTGAGGATGGCAACATTCATACTACACAAGTTAGAGGGCATTTGCTTCAATTCACAAATGCATACACACCGATGCAGAGATGTGTGTGTATATATATATATATATACACAAAAGTGCCTGTAAAATTTCCCCTTGAGTTGAGTGAAATACTCCTGTGCAATAATACTCCTGTGCAATGTCTATGCATTTCTCAAAGGGTGAGGGCTGAGCATACAAAGAGTGGAGGGTATCAGCCCATGCATGCCCCATCAGCTTTTGGTTATGGTCCTTCAAGTATCACAAACTTGAGAGTCTGTGGGCTCTGAGAGGCATCCCCCTCAGACAGAGGTACTGTCACAGTCCACTACAGTCCATCAGAGTTCAAAGGGCTTCTCTTAGGTTCCCTGTTTATAGGGTCACAAAATGACTGACTTTAATCAATATGGCCATAATCCTGGCCACAACCCAGGTCGGTAACTACTGAAGTTTTTCAAAAGTCTGATAACAATGGTACCATTCCACTTGGTTACAATTCAGCTAAGTAATGTTCCAACACTGTCAGGTGAAAATTGATTATCCCTTGTTCTCCACCTTGATCAGGAAATGGATGTCCTGAGTATGAACAGTGCCGCTCCCAGCTGTGCAATTCAAGAGTTCCTGGAATGGTCTAGGAATGCTTCACTGACTTGTACAGTCAAGGGATGCTTCACCGCCCAGCTGGTATGGTCAAGGCTTAATGGGAATGCTAAAGTCACAGAGCAGGTCCAAGAGGGCCTTGAGAGTGTGGGAAATGCACCACCACAACCCACCCCATGACTTAAAGTCAATTCATCTTGCTCCACAGAGAGGTGTTGGGGTCACCTCTTGCTTCTGGGCCAATAAATAGATTAATACGATATTCCAGTTGTTATTTGAGGGAAATTTTTGGTTATTACATAATTATTTAGGTTTTATTAAACATGATTGAGTAGTATTACATATGTAAGGTGATCTTGGCAACTGTGCCACTCATCTGGCTATCTTCCACACTCTGTTAAATAACAAGCATAATATGACACAAATAAATAAAATTACAGTGGGATTCAATTTAGAGCTCCTGTTGGTGACGAGAACCACCCAAATAAAGTATCCCACTAGTGATGTTCTTTGTCCTTTGCTCTTTCTAGGACAGGGTGTATATCTTCTGTGTCTTAATGAACAGTGCTTCAAGTTCTATGTCCATGGTTTTAGACATGTTTGTTGTGGTTTTTGACCCAGGTCATTATTTTCTAGTAGTTTTTTCACCAAGGTAAGATTCATGCCAGTGGGGGTAGATGGTAAATCTTGATGAGATACAGTTAATTTGCAACAATTGGTGGGTTGTGACAGGAGATGAATGGTTAAAATTGCATCCTAATTTGGTAAAATTACAGACACAGATATTTGACTGATTGCTTTTCTCTACAGTGGTGTTATCTGGAAGTATAGAACCACAAAGAGTTCTCAAAATACCCAAAATCCAATTCCAACATACACAAGTACAATTTAGGGGTTTCATCAGGATACACTTCAAAAATGACAATTTGTTCAGTGTCAAAAAAATGTCCTGGGTTGTAAGGGTATTACTTTCACAAATAAATCCCTGTTGTTTCTGAACAACACATGCACCAAAATCAACAGCTTTGTGCCAATTTTGTCAGCCCTATAGTCTATATTCTATCAGATATAGTTTCATGCTGATTTAATCCCATCACAAGGATTGGTTTTATAGTGTATCCCAAAGTATCGTCAAAATGATGTCTCCTTTAGGTCCATCTAAAGATGGAATTTGTTTGTTATCCTTTTCATCTGCACAAATCCATACCTGCCTACAAAAGGAGATGTTATTGAGTAGTGCTACTGATGATATATTTATATCAGGCATAGCTACATTTAGAATTACATATGCATCAACCTATAGACACCCTGTTGTACACAAATTCCACATTTTGTGCTTAACAATATAGAAATCACATAATAGTTCTACATCATGTTTACACAGAGGCAAAATGTGAGTATGGGTTGTGTCAAAGTAAATTTGAGAATCTATAGATTCTGAGAATCTATAGGTTCTGAGAATCTATAGAAAGATCTCCCACTATTTCTTGGTTTGAAAAAATCAGTATAATATTTATTAAACTTGATGGGACTTTCTGGGGTAGATCTATTGATTGGCCAGTACCCTATTTTTATTTTTATTTTTTTTAATCTCCTCTCCTAGTATTACAATTATTATTATTCTAATTCTTTTTCCATGTAATATCTTCCATCTTCACTTCTCTTCTAGATATACCTAATTTCAATGTATAAACAAAGTAGCAAGGTTTAAGCTTGCCTTATCTTTTGGCAGGATTCCCCAATGTTCCAGTATAACGTAGTGCATGATCCCAAGGCTTTTCTGTTTGATCTGGAGGGATTATACTTTCTCAATCAAGAGGAAAACCAAGACTGTTGGGGCTATACAGCTTTTTTCACCAGAAAATAAAATCTATCAATATAGATTCTTTTTCTGCTGTAAAAGAAAAGAAACAAAAGGTTTTTATGGGGAAGTAGAATGAGTTAGCCCTTTTGTGATGCAGGATAAATCCACTGTACATTGATTCTGCATTTTTCAACATTCCTATCAGTAGCTTCCCAAGCAAATAAGCCATAGGGTTTAGTCAAAGTCATAGGCACAGCTCCCACTTGTGGCAAATTTACTATAATGGGTTGTCCTGGCTGTAGTGCTGATATTTTCATTCATTGGAAAGTAAAGCATCAAGTTCAGCTTTTGCAGAGAATGCTTGACTCACAGATTGCTGATTACTCAATTGATGAAGCACTTCGGAAAGTCTAGCCTCCCACTGAACATTGCATGTCTTAAGGCTCCTTTACAATAATCCCTTAGATCTTTCTATCATCCCCTTTGATTTGGGGTTGTTTGGAGTGTGTAATACCCATTGACTTTCTTCTTGCTTGGCCTATCCTTCCACTTCTGTACACGAGAAGTGCGAGCCAGTATCACATTGAAGGGTATGGGGAATAAGCAGACTCAAGAACCAAGATCATAAGCCCTGTGTTTTCATCCATCAGCCTTTCAGCACTTAGTCACTGTAGGTAAGCTGGAAGACTACTGCTACACACTGTGAGGGTAGGTTGGTACCCTACAGAGGGTTTGAATGGCCTGATACAATCATTTTGCCATGTAGACCATAAAGTTTTCCCTTGATTGATGTGTAGGGTGGTGCTTTAGCAGGGTGATCTATTTTTAAGCTACCCTGACAACATTCAGAGAGTAGCTCCACAAGTTTTCCAGCCTTTGCTCTGTGCAGCAAAATAACCTGCTGATTTGCCAGTGTGACCTAATTTCTGATGTGACTATTCTCCCAATTGATACCACTCAGGATTTGAAGAGTTCCCTATTTTTATCTCCCTAATTTTAGTCAATTCATCCACCTTTTTATAACAGTTTGTGGCTGGTTTATTACCCTTGGCATGAGCTTTCACCCATCCCATTTTGAATGATATTTTCCTGTCTATATTGAGAAGTAATTGCCAGTCTTGAGTTCTCCAAACTGAAGATCTGCCTACTTCCCAGTTCAGATATTTCCATTGAATGAACCATTGTGTGATGCCTATCTACACAGGACTCTACATATGTCATTTTCTCTCCATTTTGTGCTACCAAAATAACTGCTCTTAATTTTCCTACTTGTGTACTACCTTCACCTTCTTCTATTATTTGTTTGCCAGTGTTAATGTTTAGTGCAGCAGCCTTACATTGCCATATACCATTTATCTTTTTTGCTGAAGCATCAGTGAAACACTTGGAAATAGGTTACTGGAAGTACCCTGTTCAGCAAATTCCCATTCTGTTATGACAGGGTTGTGGGGTATACTGGTCCCAGTGATTGATGGTTTTAATTCCTGTATTTAGGTTTTGACTGCCTCTTCATGTTCCAAATTCCACCCCTGCAGTTTTCCCATTCATAAAAGCAAATATATTGTGCAAGCAGTGGTAGAAAATCCAGACACTTGTTTTGTCCCATATCCTAGAGTTCTCATTAGCTTTTGTAACTCTTTCCTGGATTGGGATGACTACAGCTGTTCTGCTTTTCTTAAGATGTCTGGAAAAATTACCTGGAAAAATGGCCTGCTGTCCACCAAGTACCCAGAATCTTTGCTTCTTCACTTGGCCCTTGACATATTTTTCTGGTGGGATCTCACCTTCTTTATGCAGTGCTTGCACTGTTACTGATGCTTCCCCATCTTTTCAGGCAAATCTCCTGCAATTACAGTATCATCTTATTAACCAAATTTCACATCTTGAGGAAGTGAGAGTGTCTGTAAAAGTTCAAGTTCAGCAAGCACAGTGTGAGCAATCATGGGTGAATGTTTATACTCCCATGGGAGTCTGCTAAAGGTACATTGTACACATTCCCAAGTAAAAGCAAATTTCTCTTTATTGTCTTCCCGTAAGGAGACCGTAAAGATCATATCTTTTCTATCTAGTGCTGCCATCCATGGACATGTGGCTACTTGTAGTGCAGCTGCTGGGTTTGCAGCATTGGTACTGCAGCTGTTAGTGGGGCTGTGCTGGCATTTAAGCACCAATAATCCATAGTAAGTCATCATCTCCTGTCTTGTTTTCAAACTGATGAAACTAATAGTTCTGGACACAGTCTGTCATTTTTTTCAAATCAACTATAACTTCCTAAATTCTGCTTCATGCTGCAACAGAAATTGAATAGAGGGGATGGGAGGCAGGTGGAGGTGGGCTGTGGGTGGAATGCACCACCACAGATGTTCCATACAACTCTTTTCACAGCTCATCCATCATCTTCCACACCATCCTGGGTTTTCCACCTTGCATATTTCTCCAACGTTGTTCTTCACAAGGCATAGGTAGGGCCTGGTGAAATGGAAAGACCAAAAGGGTGAGAGGAGGCAGGATGGGGGACACAGGGTCTGGTGAGTTGTCAGAAGATTGAAGCAGACTGTGAAACATGACCTTTCTGTCCTTTACAAACCACAATTGCTTGTGCTATATTGGTGGCATGGCATTTCTTAAATCAAAATCCAATAAGTGACCTGCCTCACAGATGACTTTTAAATTTGGAGTTTGTGGTTGTTAAGGTGGAGGAACAAAATTACGATGGGCTACTGTAGGCTGTGGCTGAGCAAAGCAGAGCAGACAAGTGGTGCTGTGGTTGTGGAGACGAAGGCAGCTGTGGCTGTAGTTTATCCACAAGCATGAGCACTGATATCTTCTGTGAAATAAGGATAGTTAGCACTGAGAGAGTGCTCCAAAGCTCTTCTGGAACCACTGATCATGCACATTACAAAGTGCACAGGAGTGTGTCAGCTTAAAAGAGTGCTGCTTGATGACCGGTGAAGTTGACCAAATCTCACCTTCAGAGGAAGCTGGAGATGAAAACAAGTAATGAAATGTGTGCCAGATAAGTTACACAGGATAAGCCTGGAAAATGATAAACGTAAAGCTTATCTTTAGAAAGCAGGGAAAGGAAGAGCCAGAGACTAAAGGAACAAATAATCAAACAAGCTGCAAGGACAAATGGGATTTGTCAAGTACAAATTGTATTAAACCAGCCTAATTTCTTTCTGTGACAGGATAACAGACCTTGTGGATTAGGGAAGAAGGAATAAGAGTCTGTAAATCACAACTTCAGGGAGATTTTTGTCATGGTTACACATGGAATTCCCATAAGCACGCAAGGAAAATACACTCTGGGTACATCAGTCCTAAGCCACTTCAAAAACTAAAGGGAATAATTAGTAGATCACTGTCACACTGAAGCATGTTTCAAGAGAGAATGTCCCAGAGATCTGTCATGGACCTGGTATTAGTGTTGAATATTTGTTCAGAGTAAATTTCAGTGAAACATAGCTGATGAAGTAAATAGCATATTTATTAAATTTGCAGAAAACACCAAGCTAAGAGAGCTGCACAGAGTTTTCAGGACAGATTTAGGATATAGATTATACTTGGTGTCTTGAAGCAGGAGAGAAGAAAAAAACACTGGGTGAGTTCATAGGGAAAAGCCCTACACTGAGAAATGAGAACCTGCATTTCGAACACCACAAACCTGGAAATAGCTGCAACACCATAAAAGCCACGGAGAAGATCTGGAAGTTACAGTGAATATGAGTTAATGATATGGCAAAAAGACAAATACTGTACGGAAATGTATTTTTAAAAATGCCCTTTGCAATGTAGATTAAGTTCTCTTCCTCTGTTCAGTGCAGGTGTGGTGTTCAGCTGGAGAATGGTGTCCAGTTTTGAACATTGTTAGCACTTAAAGGAAGATGAAGGTAAAGAAAAGAAGATGGATCCAGAAATTTTCTTTATTTTCCTCTAAACAAGATTAAAGGAACAAGGCTTTTTCTGATCTAAAGCTCACTTCTTTGAGAAGGTTTTCCCAGTTTTGCAGAAGAGTGAGATACCATTTGTGATAAATGATAAATTCTTTCCTCTCTGTGACTTTCTTAGCCACCAGAAGTTTAGGGATCCTTTCATTAGAGTCACCTTTGTCTGAGAAATACAGACATGTCAGAGGACAACGTGAGGATGTTTGGCATCCTTCCCTGTGATGATGTGTTAAAAGCCAACAGGATTGTGAATTGAAGATAATTGTATGCAGAAATGGGCTAAAGACCCATGCGACAATTACTAATTCTAAATAAATAAAGGTCTAATTCAATATTTTTGGTAATGGAACACTAAATTGCAGCAGAAGAAAAGAGTATTTTCTTTCTCAGCTTTTCCCAGGTGAGTTAGACTAACCCTGCCTGCGTGCTTAGCTTGACTTCAGCGAGGCTGTTGGCAGGTATGCAAATTAAAGGGGATGGACAAGCATGGATTTCCAAGAGGCATTAAATTGTATCAGTAGAGTAAAACCAATACATTTTTGTGCCATGTGATGTGCCAGCACTCTTTTAACTGCACAGTCTCTTTGGATTCGCCCATTTTGATCAGAGTTGCAGATAGGCAATGTTGCAAGTCTTCATAAGTACAGTATATTTCTTTCTTGAAGTCTAAGATCACTGAACACTGAGCACCTCTTGTCATTAACAGTAGAGGCTTTTCAACTGGATTCCTTCCTGTCTTTTGGAGCCAGAAACACTGTACATATAATACAATAATATGGAACTCCCTGGAGCAGAAATACCACAACAAGGAAGAAAAAGGCAGCTGAACCTTCGTGATTCCACTGTGTCCCTGGTAGAATCACAAGACAAAAAGTTCAAACCCCAAATTGATTTCAAGTTTTTGAAGGATCTGTTTGGTGATTATTTCAGGTCTTCACTAAAGCTTTTGACAATAGTTTTAACATCAAAACTCTCTCAGAAACATGGATGCATAACATCAATAAGAGGAATGATTTTTGCATTGCCAACCTGTTCTTTGCAGTCAAATGTTAAAGGCGAAATGCAGGTATTTTCTGTCAATCCATGGCTTTTGAGAAAGTACCTAGCCTACACTTAGTCACTTATCTTTGCTGCTATCTTATCATTAGGTATATGTTATATGTAATAGTTATATGCAAAAATATATGTGCTTCTCTCATGCAAAAAGGAACCCCAATAGCACGTTAAGGCTCTCCAGGCTTTAGTTCCAAATTTCTACCACTTCCCATGCTGTGTAAATAAATTCTGGTGTCTATAAAGGTCAGGTTGAAAATATACAGGTTGTGATTAAAAAATGGTTTGAGGTGCACTTGTGGCTCTTGGGCAGCATTCCAGCAGACACGGATCTGCAGCTCACAATAAATGCTACATGCTGAATTCCAAATCGTAATGCAGCTGTGATACATATCTACAGATATGACAGACACAGACTGCATTAAGAAATTACACTTTTTTTTTCTTGGAGCAACTGATACAGCTGGGAAAAAATACTCACATTTCAGGCACAAATTTCTCTGCAGATAAAAAAAGCTAGGAAGCTTTTACGTGATTTACAACCAAGTAACAATAATTTCTCCTGACAGATTTGCCCCACTGCAGCCTGGGCAGAAGGACTTGTCAGTTCTTGCTGGTGGTCTGTGCTGGGACTGTGCTGGTAAGTGCTGTGGGACCTTTCATGGGGACTGTGGTCCTCCCAGACACAGCAGAAGTAGGATAAGTAGGGATGTGGCAGCAGACAGTGATTGAGGAGATAGAAGGAAAAACCTCATATTTTCCCCCACAAACCCCATATCTATCCTGCAAACCCCATCAAGTTTTAGTTTCCCCTCAGGTGCACCGTTTTATCCCTCACTTGGACAATCTCCTGCCATCTCTATCCAACCAGGCTTCAGCCTGCTTGCTCTTGTCCCATCTTTCCAGAAATCCCACTCACCACCCCAGCAGCAGTGGTCATCCAGCAGCCACCTGCTCTGTCATTGCCAACAAGCAACCATCCAAAGATGAAAAAGAAGGAATGCCACAGCTCCTTTACTGCATACAAGTGCAAAGCATTGCTTTGCAGGGAGAGAAATTATAGCAGAATAAGCCATACAATTGCAAGATTGATTCAAAAGTGCTAAGAGAGGCAACACAAAATATGAACATTCCTTCTTAAAGTTAAAATAAGTGATCTGAAATTATGAAAAGGGTCTCAGGAACTACTTTTAAGAAGGGCAAATATTTTAAGTCAAATGCTACTTTTGCAGACTTGCTGACTTCAACTTCTCAATTCCAGAAATACTTAACGTCCTGAATTAACTAGACTGTATTTCCAAAAAATACAGCCTAAGTAGTATTTTTTTACCTCCTTTATATATTTACTTAGACATGAACTATGGTAAATGCAGAACTGGGAAATTTTTGAATGCTGAGTCAAGCTTCTAATGAGGAAAACAACAGAAGTTGCAAGAGGACTGGTACGTGCAGAGAATCTGTTTCACCCTGGAGCTGCTTCCACCTCTGTCTTGCCCTGTGTAACAGTCTGGGGGAATGGTGTTTATTTAAAAGCATCAATTTCTTCTGCCAGCTGGTGTTCAGCGAGTGAGGCATTCCACAAGGCGGTGCTGGTACTCCAGAGGCTGCACACACTGGGGGCTGGTTCTTGTGGAGCAAAAAGTGTCATCCTGTGCCCAGAGGAAGGGTTTTGCCTTGCAAACAGGAGCTCTGTGCCCTAGCTGGTGCCTCAATCCCTTTATTCAAGTAAGCCAAAGCAATATTGCCCTCCACTGGTCCTGAAACTAGTTTAACTGCTAATGTGAGTTGGACAAAATCTTTGTTGGTACCATCAGGGGCACTTGAAACCGGAATTTGACTCAGATTCCTGGGATGTTGGCGTTGTTCCATCTGTGCCAGGAGCTTTTGCTTTCCAGTCCCAGCTGTGGCAGGGACAGTCATTATGACTGACATGGCATGGCTGCACAACAGGAGGGGGGTACAAGCATCCCTCCTCTGAGGGATCTTTGGTCAGGGGATCTGTGGCTCAGCTTTTGCTCAAAGCAGATAGAAACTTCACTCAGCACAACTTCTGTCACTGTCCAGCCTGAACCTGTCCAAGGATTGGATTTGCTGTTGACAGTGAACAGTGACATTGCCATCAGGTAAAACCTGCAGGTCCACTTAGCATTTCAGATTTCTAAAGTTTGTGATGCTGTTGAATAGTTGAATACCCGTGTTTTCAACTACTGTGTCTGCTGCTTCTCACTGCTGACTGAGGAGGAGGCGAGGTACAGAGGTTATAAAACTCAAGGTCTTACAGGCACCAGAGCTGGCTGAAAGTCACCCAACAAAGCCAGCCTCACTTTAAAAACCCAGGCAAACACCAGCATCCAACAGCTTCATGCTAACAGCAAGGGAGTTTAAATATTCCCTCGTGGTGCCTTGAGGACCATCTGAGGACTGTGCAGGCAGCACAGCAGGCTGCAGGTTTATTCCTTGGGTGTGAAGGCATAGTTGGGTTTCACCTGTAGGCTGGTGGCAGAGGGGAAATCTGTTAGATGATAGGGATTTCTGGTGTGTTGAGCAGCAGTGGAAAGATTAACTGTCCTGGCATTTAAGTGACCAAAATTAGGCTTCCCGTGAACAACCCTTTGAAATAAATAATAGAAATTCACACCTATCTGGGTCCTACAGTTTTTCAGACTATTTGGGGCAGGCTGAAATTGTGTGTGTAAATCTCCTTGAGTACCTTGGGCACTCTGCGGTTTTCTTAAGGAGCTCTGGCAGTTGTTGGCTTTTCCTCCCTAGTTCAGTCTTTTAACCTGCTGTTCCCAGCAGCACCTCCATGAATAAAAATGTTCCTGGTTTGCAAGCCATGCTTCCCAGAAAATTACTCTTCAAAGCACCCACAAATCTTACTTCTGTCTTGATACATCTAGAATAGCTGTGGGAAATAAGTCCAAGACCGCTGTGAATGGTTGAAGTATGAAATACTTTAATATTGATACATTTATTGTGATTTATCGCACATCAGAAAAACTTATTTAATTTCCACCATTGGTTTCTTTCAATGAAGTTGGAAGAGGTGTGTGGGAGCAGCTTGGATGTCAGAGAGGTTTTTTGCAGACTTAAGGACTTAATTTTAGAATAATTTTCAATAAGTTGCTAGGAAAGATTATGGGCTGAGGGTTTTTGCAGGATATTAAGAATTATATCACCCCTTCCAGAGCTATCCGCAAATCCTGTGCTGGTGTGATAAATAACCCCACACTTGTCAAAAGACAGGGAGCAACCAATGTCCTTGCAAACTAGAAGAGGTCTGTTTTCCAGACAGTGAGGTAGTGAGAGCTACAGTTGTTGTTCTAATGCTGTTAATGGGTGACTGTATGCTAATTAGTCAGATTAACTAAGCGGGTGAGTCATGCACTAACCCTTCTTGAGAGAAAGTGCCCATTTTGAGATGCTAAATGAGAACATAAATGCAATCAGGTAGAGAATTCTTGAAAGATAAGAGGAGAGCAGACCTGCTTGTTAATGGAGTTAGTGAAATTAATTCTGCTCTGGAAAGGGGTGCACACTTTCATGTTCAGGGTTCATTTTAATGAGGAAGGGTTCAAAACATTCAGATCTATATAAAGCATTTTTCTAAGTAGCTTTAATGACCTAACATAATCAAGGAGATTTCTGATATTCTCTGTTATGTTTGCACCTTCAGAAAGATTTATTTTTTCTTTTTTATAAAATTTTTTTTAATTAGAGGCATTCAGATGTTTCAAATGAAGGCAAAACAATAACATTGTGAAAAAACACAAAGCCCTCTCATCTGTGATTGATGGGAAAGTATTAAAATGTTTATTGTGAACGCTCAAGCTATTATACAGAAAAAACTACAGCCTTACCACATTTGAGAATCAAATGGCTGAGAGGGACCACAGGTGTGGTTCTGCTGTGGTGTTGAGAGTCACCACTGAGGGTTAGGGAAAGAGGGCTGGGTGCCCTTCTGTGGATGAGTTCTGCATCCTGTTTTTGATGCAGTCCCTTCCTGTCAGGGTGACCACCCACTATGTGTGTGTTCACAGATTTTTGCATTTTTTTCCTTCATTACTCATTAAACTGCAGGCATCAAGGAAGTGTAGCAGTGGTGCTAAGCAGCCATCCCACAATGCCTGGGATGCTTTAGGTCCTGAGCTAAGCAGGGCTCACACATCTGGGAAACCCCAGTCTCCACTCTGAAATCCCTGTTATCTTCCCAAGTGCCTGGCATGGTGAGAGGGGGAAGCATCGAACCTAGCTCCCAGTAGCTGTTCAGCGATCAAGCCAGCACATGTAATTTATTCATGGCAGCACCTGCAGCAGCCCTTTGGGCACTGTGAGGCTGGTGGGGACATGCTGCACGTGCACGTGGGAGCCAGTGGGAAGGTCGGTCAGTGCTGCAAGGAGGCTGATGCTGGGCACAAGTTCTGAGGGAATGATGCCCAGGGGAGTTCTGTGGTCTTCAGGATCTCCTCAGAAAGCACAGACCTTGCCACAGCCCTTGGGCACTGAGTTCACCATGAAAATATTTTGCCTTTAAGCTTGCTTTTGAACATATTCTGTTGACACATTATTTGCCAGAAAGTCTTTTTTCTTAAAGTTTTTTGACTCTTCCAGTCTGATAGCAAGGCAGCAGTTTGGCAGTAGAGCTGCTAGAAGTGCTGGTTCCGCAACCCTGCCTTCCTTTCTAACCCAAACTCTTCCCAGTGCCACTGCAGTGGCCACTAGTTTCCAGCCCAGAGGTGGCTGAACTGAGGTGATTGGTGAAGTGATCCTTATATATATTTTCAATTCTCTGAAGTGCCTTGAGGCTTGCAAAAGGTACTATATAAATCAATTAATAACAGTATCAGAGGTCAGTCAGCCAATAAGAATACAATTTAGTTTAATGAGAGATAAATAAGACAGACAGAGTGAGAGGGAAAGGGAGCCACAAGGCTACAAGCTGGCTCTAAGTACTCCAGCCCCTGGCTTTATCACAGTGATCATCAGAAACATAGAAGATAATTGTCATTGCCATTTCTTAGTCCAGTGTAATATCTATTACTGGTTTTGATGTCTTACTCAGCTCTGTACCAGTATGATTTTAGGAAGAGTGTACATTATTTTCATGAAAACAAATATGAGCATGAGGAAGCATTTTTCCCTTGCGTGCAATTCCTACTAAAGAATTTACATTCTTCTAATTTACTGGTTTACTGCACCACTTAGTGCACTCCTGAGATGTGCAGAATGTCCTCGCAGTTAAGAATGTGCAGATGAAATTTACCCTTTTTGCACTGAATCACTCACTCTTCCCTTGGAAGTCACCATGCTCTTTCCTCCCTCTAAATCTCCTTTAACCACTCTAATAAAAGAACAGATTATTCTGCACAGTTACAAAATGGATCAAAACGGATGGTTGGCAGTTTATTTGGATTTTAGGGTACTTATATATTTTTGTAACCAGTCTGGTACTAAATAGGTAAATGGAAAGACACAGTTTTACATTTGATTCTTCCATTTATATGGGACTGTGGATGTTGGAATGAAAATTCTCTATTGTAGCCCCAGACTATAAAGCTGGGCTACATCACCCTCATCAAAGCAGTATTTGTTAAGTTGCCAGAAGATGCAGAGAACATGGAGCAATAACCCAGAGGGGGACATGACAGGGGATGGGAGAGGCCTGTGTGGCTAAACAAGGAGGTGTTCCATGCTTGTGCCACAGCAGAACCCAAGCAGCACAGCCCATCACTGTGTCTGTGTCTACATGGACCTGCCAGCACCTTGGGCCCCACTGCCTGGGATGTGGAGCCTGAAGAGCTGCCAGGGAAGGCAGCAGCTCCTGTCCAACCCCTGCACATGCCCTTCCTGTGGCTCTGGAGGGAGCCTGTGCATGCATTGGCACATGGAACATTGCTGGGGAATGTTCCAAGGCTCATAGTATAGAAACTGCCATTAGCAGCAGAGCATGAAACATGTATCTAAAGCAGAATTAAGCACTATAAAGCACTCATGGTGAGCAAGTCCATAGCTGTAGGGCAAGGCTGACTTGGGTTTAGATTTGACACAGTTTAGTGTAGCATCATTACATGCAGAATTGTCTCACCTGGTTATTCCTAGAATCTTTTTTTCAGCTGTGTCTGCACTCACTGCATCTCTCTTTGTCTGACAGTTGCCTACATCATGTTCCAGGGGGGTACTTGTTCAGACCTCAACCTGTGGCCATGGCAAACGAGGCAAAGGAGGAAAACCAACCTTCTTAAAGCTCTTTCACAAAAATCCAAAGCCAAATGACACTGACTTCAACCACATCAGCACTTCCAATTCTGTGCCCCCAAAAATCCCACTTATATTTTTGAGTCCTTTCACGTGCCTCAAAAAAGTAGCCTGTTCAAATCTGGGGCTGTCTCTTCACACTTAGGTAACCCATTTTCAGCCACTCAGACCTGGACATGAAAACATTTCTTCTGCAAGGAGGACTGCTCTTTGTTCTCTCTCCCCCATGCCAAAAAAATCCAACCCTGAACACTGTGACAAAGGATTAGCTCAAGCCGAGGCCAGGCTTTAATGTAAATAGCCAGACAGAGAACAGAATGGCTTCTTTTATCAAACTTAACATCCCAAAGCTCTACTGATTTCATTGTCATTATGGTGGTGATTAATTTGACCCAGAGTACTGCCACCCACTGTTAAAGCCTTCGCTGCATCCCTGTTGATAGCTCTCATGACAGAGATTACAGTCTGCCACTGCGTTGTCCATAATTAGTACTTGTCAAAATGAGATTTGTCTATGGTAGCCCACTGCTCATGAGAAACCCATTCAAAATTAAACATGCTTTGGAAAATAGAGGACAGTTCATCCTCTAATTGGAACCAATAAGTACAGAATGACAACTCTTTTTCTCATCTGTTAAGTGTTGTTCAGGTCTTAAGAATGATTTTGTAAGTTCTCTCCATAGTTATCAGTAAGTGCCCTCTGGTGAAGTATGAGGGTGTCAATTCTGTTCTGCATCTGGGTCCTAAAATATTTGCACAGTTAATTCCCCAAAGCAACATAGTTTAATTACTTCATCTGAAACAGGGACATGGTCAGGGCACAGTGGCAGTCCCTGACACATGGCCAATGCCAGCCCTGCTGCCCATCCGTGAGTGACGGCAAGTCCTGCAGGGCTGAGCACAGCCTGGGGAATACCAGGAGTGACACCAGGGAGGGGGCATTTGAAAGAGCTGTTGTATATCTCCAGGGAATGGAGGAGAAAAGAGGGAGTGGAGCCACTGCCTATGGCCTGCCTGATGGGCTGGCATGGAAATGTGATGTTTGTAGTGACTGGGGCATTGGCTTCATTCATTGATACTTTGGGTTAGACTAGGCATGGAGTCTAATACACAATTCACTTTACAGACCAAGGCTCTTTAGGTTTCTTCCCCACTGTAAGAGGAATGGCCAGTGTTATTGCAATCCTGAATGGAAGGACTTAGTTTCTAGATCCAGTATCACTAAGGATTGCAACAAAAAGTTTTCTGATTAAACTCTGAACTATAGGGCCAGGGATGGCGTAAGTATCCACACTGGAATCAACTGAATTTGATGTCCAGTGATTTATTTTACAAGAGAAGCAGGAGAGCTGGTGTTTTTCAGAAGCATGAATACATCTATCTATGGAAATAATTACTCTGAGCAACTGCCTAAAAACAAGAAGAGGTGATCCAGAGCACGGCACCCTCATGCTAGTCAAAACAGACCATTGTTGGAGAAATATATCTTTTCAGTTCAGGTACTGGGAGTGCTCAACAGCTCTTGAAACCAGTGGAATATATCATGGCAAAAGTGGATGCTCGGAGAATAATTCACAAGAGGTGATGATGTGCCAGACATAATTCTTCACCAATATCTTTCATTTTATTCCACTAGAAGAAGCAAAAGAGATTAAAAGGCATCAGTAAATTTTTTCTGAGTGCCCAGCCACTGATTAAAGTGCCATACTTTCTTACAGCAGGTTAATTAATCTTTACACAGTCCTGTATGTAAACTCCACTCACTAAAGTTTATTCGATTGCCTACCTGAATCTCGCACAGCCAGACGACAGCTTTCATCCTTATCTTCAGTGGAAGTGCTAGTAATAGGGGGATGTTTTTTCTTGAATAGTGCCAAAATATCAGTCTGATCTGTTGTGATCTGGGCAAGTTATAGGGAGGTTTCCTAGAGCTGGAAAGATCTCATTGTCATTGCAAAGCTTTGGTGCGTTGCAGCTCTGGGTTGTATTACTGTAAGTTAGACAGAAACCTCCTGGTCACTGTGCAGGTGAAGATGTGGGCCAGCTGGAGATCAGCTAAAAAGGGGAAACCAGAACTGCTGGTGGATATAAATTCCATAGACAGGGAGAGATTGAGTCACAGGCTTAGAGAAAAGTGAAGACTGGTAGTCCATGGGTTTTGCAAAAAAAGCTGTTACAGAGTGGGAATAAACAGTTCTGCTGTTTTTTCCACTGAAAGAGAGCTAAGAAAAAGCAGCTTTGAAGATTCTGTCTGTTGTGAAAATTTCAGATTATTTGATTATGGACTTAGGTTTTTGGAAAATACTTGTTTTCTATGTTAGGTTTTTTTTTCCAGGAATCACCTCTTTAAACTAATGAGACATTTAAGCTAGACATTAGGAAGCATTTTCCGATGATGACGGTGACTCCATCCCGTCACACATGGCTACGAAGGTTAGGCGAGTCAGCAAATGTCTGCTGGGAGCGCGCCGGACACCGCCGGCCCCGCCGTGCTGTGGGGGAGGCAGGGGACGACCTTGGCAAGCCCCAGCCAGCCCTGTTCCCTCTCACTCCGGCAAGTCTGAAGATTTACTTTCACCCTGAAGGTAATCAGTCAGTCGTGATTTTGACCTACAGTTTAATGTGCTCTCTTGCTATAGTTACAGACATCCTCCTTCTGGTTATGCTCCCTGCTGTGACTAATGGCATCTTTGCAGTTAAAGAGGTGGTTTTTAAAGAAAAACATCCAAGTTTCAGTGCTGTTACTGAGTTAACAGTTTTAGCAAAAACAATGGCACAGCAGTCCTTGCTATGGCCTATGATCTTGTCATTTTCTGGGTGCGAATGTGTACAAGTATATTTCGACACATTTTGCAACACCCCTACATACACAAGGAAGCAACAATTTTTTCCTGTTAATGTTTATGAAAAGGATGATCAGCCTTGGTATTCACTATTCACAGTGAAGTACCTTTTAAGTTCAGTTTCCATTCATACAAAATAGTCTTGGTCGGCCAAAGGTTTTTGAAAACTCAATTATTTTGCACAAATGGAAACAAAAATGAAAATGAGTTTGCAACGATCAGGAATTGAATACCACACAACATACCAAGATATTAAAGAAGCTTTATAAATCTGATCCTGCAAGTGTGATTTTCTACAAGATGTTTAAGGATGACACGAGAAACCATTTTTAAAGCTAAGACCATAAGGATTTTAATAATACTTTGCAAAATACCTCAACCATTCATAACCACTCTGTTTTAAAACACTGCAATGATTGAAGATAATTCTCCAAACCAAAGAAGAGGTTTTTAGATTTAATGATGAGACCCCTTCAAATAAATAAAACAAAGGGTGTTTTTTTTTTTGTCTGTGTAGATGCTATTGAAATTTTTGGGAAAATGTTACATTCATTTAAATCTCCTTCCCTTGTTTTCACTTTCCAAAAAGGTTCCCTGTATCTGTTCACCTCTAAGCCCAATTAAATTCAAGGGCAGCAGATCACAAAAGCTAATGTTAGTAGACCAAAATTTCTACTCTGTGTGGCAAGAAAATCACAGAAAACAGCTCAAGTTTTTTAGGTTTTGGGTTTTTTTTTCTATATAAAACTGCAGATGTCATTTGGATACTAATTGGAGTCATTGTACAATCATGTTAGATGCCCTGTTCTCATTCAAAATGTGGCAGGCAACATAGTACCTATGTTCTCCAAGAAAAGATCAATGACAAAAAGGTAGTTTTCTGCTGCAGGGAGAAGACAGACAATTAGAAAATCACTATTTGTATTCAATCTCTGTTTACACTGGTTGACCACATCTCTCGCAAGTGCACATTTCTCTCCAGCTTCAGAAATACACAAATATATCAGCACCAGAAGTCTCCTCTCGTTTTAGTTTGCAATTCAGGATTGCTTTATTAATCAACGCAAGATGCATTCATTGAACTGGATTAATCCTGCATAAGTAATTTTGAAATTTCCTGCTGAAGTTATTTTTCATTTCTGGGAACAAATCATTTATTTGGATTTTCATATATCAGGATCACAGAGATTTGCCACAGTCAGATTTTAATTTTAGTTACATCTGAGCTGGCTTATATATTAGGGCACATAGTTTTGCATGAGAGCATCTTCTAAAATCTGTAATTGGTGTGGAACACTGACATGCACAGAATACATCTGACAAGGTCCAGGGAGTTAGGTTCAGTTTCGCTGATCAACATCTATGCTGCAGATTAACTGAATCTTTTATGGCATTACAAGCCCTCCAGAATTCATTAGTGTGCTTTCCCTTCCTGCAAACCACTCTGACCTCCAGTGCTGCCGTCACTGCTTCCTTGGACTGGACCCGAGAGACTGAAACACTGACTCCTTTCCACTGCTGCACTAATAACAGAAATTAAATGTGTATCTTAAAACTGCCCTGGAGTGTGTGCATTGGCACTTACCTTGGCCTTTTAGCACTGCTTTGGATTTCTTTCTCCTTTGTACCAGAAAGCTCTATTTAAATTGAAATATGGTCTCTCCCTTAAAAGCAAGGGAACTAGAGTACTTTATTGATGAGTGATTATAATACAATAGAAACCAGTACATATAATGAGGTTTGGCATGGATTTTTCTCAGAAATTGGCTCGCAGATGCAGCTAGCAGAGGAAATCATTGTATTAAAAGCAGAAAGGGGGGGAAGCACATGAGGGAAAGCAATGCCAGCTTTTGGGAGGTGGATGCAGAGTACCTTCAAAGATAGCACTGCAATTAATGAAAAGCATATTTTTCAAATGCCCACTTTTTCCTTTTTCTGGGCACGGGTACAGGTTGCAAGTCACCAGCAAATCAGTCTTCTCACACTTCTCAGCCAGTGGATGGGACCATAGCTCAAGATCAGGGTAGTACCTTCAGTCACCAATCTCTTGTTTTCCAGGTCCACTCTGCACAAGTACCTAGGCAAGTCTGTCATGCTGAGGATGAAATGGAGAAGGACAGCAGAGAAAGAGAACTATGGAATGTGTCCAGCTCCCAAAAATGACTCTCATTAGATAATCAGAAATGGACAGGGCTCTTCCCTCCAATGCAGCTGGGACCAGGAATTGTGGCTCATCTGCTCTTGTTCTTCCCACCACCAGCATCAACTCTCCTCCCTTGTCACAGGTGCTGGCCGTGGTTGGGTGTTTGCCACAGCCCAAGCCCTGCAGGGAGGTGTTGCTGGGCATATCTTTGATTTCGTTTAGGTTTTGTTGTGCTGAAGTCTGTGCATTAAAGCTTGGACACTGCAACAACTAAGTACTCTGCTGATTTATCCTTCTGCTTGACAGCTTGACCACAGAAAATGATTAGCTGAATACCATCACCCAAGGGCTTATTTAGTGTTTCATGCTCATCTCATGTTGTCTTCTATTGAATTTTCTTATGTTTCTCTTCTGCCCTTTGTATTGCCTTTCGTCTTTTTTTCAGCCTTGCTCTGATATGTGCTTCTCAAAAATCATCTTTGCTTTCCTCATGAATCCTGATTTTTTCTGTGCTCTTGATCCTCAAAAACTTCCCACCTTCTCTTCTACCAGTCTCATTTTCTATTTTTTTTCATCTACTTTGTTCCCTTCCTTTCTAAATCATATCTCAGCCCATTGCTTCCAGTTTCTCCTCTTCATCCTTTTCCTACGTTACTTAAAAAGTGCATAAATCTCCCTTCCTTCCTCTGCTGAAATAAACTCATTAATAAAAGAATTCTATTTGTTGTGCTATCTTAGTGCTATCCAGTACTCACTTGCTATAAACTCACACTTGCTATAAACACAGGGGCCAGTTTGCTCAGTGCACCCCCCTGGTTTGCATAGGTGGGATCTGGTCCATGACAAAGGTTTTTAGGCAAGAATAAACAATGCATGAATAGTAACTGGCATTGATGATGTTTCTGCTTCCTAGTAGAACCTTCCGCTTTTATCTTGTCTTCTCAGCCTGGAAATACCTCTTGTACCAACTCCTCTACAGCACATCCCCTCCATGAACTGAAATACCCATAGATAGAAGGGTCAGTTGCCACGGCAGGAACATTTTGAAGAGGTATGAAGTTGCCACAACAAGCACCAAATTCCCCAAAGCAAGACTGGGCTTAACAGAGCAGGGTCTTTTTCACTTGCTGCGGGACAGAGGAACAGAGGGAGCAGCGCAAGGCAGAGGCATTTCTCAGCATGCAGTGGCTTCTCCAGTGAGAGCAGGCACAGGGGTGGAGCTTTCCCTGCTGGAAAAAGGTGCTGCTTTCCCAGGCCAGGCACTGTGCTCTGGGGAAGACTGGCTCACTACAGACCCAGGTTTTACTGCAGGCACTGCACTGACAAACACTGAGTAATGTCACTTGGAAAACAATGTGCCGTTACGGAATACCAGAAAATAAAGGAAGTTCACACATCTACATGATAAAAAAAGTTCCAAAGAATTTAATGTAGATATTATTTATACATACACTTTATAAGTAGGAATATGGCAGACAGTTGAATTAGTACATAAAGTTTTATTTAAAGTTTCCCCCCTACAAGCAAGCTTCATTTACACAGTCTAGTACTGTACAAAATTTACATTCTTTGTGTGACTTAGCATTTTTTTCCTTGGTCATGCCTTCCTGATAGATAGAAAGATTTAGATACAGTCCTCATAAATCTTTAAATTACCTTGGTAAAAAAGGGAACCATTTAAAAGGACAAGAAGTATCTTTTAAAAGTGGTACATTTTAGTAGAGACAGGTGACAGTCAGTGTTCAGTGGCAGACCTTTTAAATGTCATACAAGGTTTCCTCATTTAGTATCTTAACAGTTTCCTTTTTTATATATATTTATATTTATATACTTTCAACAGGAAAGGAAAAAGAAAGTCATGATTGCACCAAATATATTTTACAAGGGATCCCTTGGATCTGAACAATATAAATAAATACAAAACCAACTAAGATTGCACTATGTAGGAGAAATGGATTGAGATTTCAGGATATACACTCCACTTTTATGAGTTCCTTAGTGATGCTCACTGGAAAACTCCCCAAGGGCACATTCAAATATTAGCATCTTCAGATAATTATTTTGTTTAAACATTTTTTCCAGGCGTGCAACTACCTCATCAATTGGATTATTGCATTTGTGTGGTACCAGTCTTTTCTGCATTACTCCAATTTTACAAGTTGTGTAATTCTGCTGCAAGCAAGGGAGTCGCAATAAAACTGGACTGATGCCAGAGAGAAACAGTCCCATGATATTTGCTCTCTGTTATTTATATTGCTCTCAAGCATCAATATATAGTGTAATTTCTTTGTACATTCACCCTTTTTCTATTTTGCAAAGCAAATAATGAAGTTTTTCTCCCATCTATTGCTTCTGCAGCAGAAACCAACCTCCAATAGCTGCCTACTCCTTACTTAATGCACTAACATTAAGTCCTGTCATATGTGCAGGGCTGAAAATGCAGGATTGGAGCGTCCTTTGCCTTTTATCTGGTGCAGCCAGCTACAACTAGGCAAATTAAAGGCCAGATATTTAGCTGACATAAAGTACATCCATAGGCTTCAATGGAGCAATGTCAGTTTACACCAGTGAAGAGGATGGTCCTGAGAGTAATGGATGCACCACTAGTAAACCACAGTGGAAGAATTATGCACATACTTTAATGAGGTGCAGATGATTATGTCTGTTATCTGCAAGGTGATGAAGAATCAGGCTCAGATTTTGTCACTGCTTTTGCAAAGCCAGGACAGAAAGACATAAGCTTAACACGTAGACAGTCTGATTTGTGCAAGCAACTATGACTTCATGAAGCAAGTCCTAAATGCTACTGGTCCTGCGTGGGAGCATTCTGAACTCACTTTGCAATGTGTAAATAATTACACAGGCTATAAGGCAGTGGAAAAGTCTAGCCTTATATTATTTTGGATCAATAGTAAAAGTCTCTCAGAGTGCATCTTAAGATCAACCACACAGGACTACTTTAACTACTTACCAGTGTCTCTCCAAAAATGTGCATAAGCATTTCAGAGTCCAAAGCAATAAATTTATGATTAAATGCAGTCTTCTTGTCTTTGGAAAGAACTTGCACAGATGCTGATATCTAACAGGTTAGTGAAAAGGAAGTAAGGTTTCTGGTGCTTTGTTAAGTGGTCATAGAAATAACTTACTTTACAAAGCCAGATTTTAATCTGTAGGATCCAAACCAGTCATTCCATGTTACTTCAGTGAAATGACTCTGACTTTACACAAGTGTGATTAGAAGAATTTGATCCTAATCCCTAAGCTGCTATTGCAAGAAGTGCTCTGTAAAGCATAGCTTTCATTGTAGTCTGCTTTCTGCTGCACTTGCACATGGGGACTTTGAAGGCAGAGTGTATTAGTTGCCAAGCTGTGCAAAAACTGAATGATATTTCTTTACCTTTTATAATCTTCTGATGCTGTGTTGCTTGCAGAGCATATGAAGTACTTGTAGGTTAGGATTACAGAGGAGGAGACAATTCTGCAATGCTGTGTGAGCTTTTCACTATTTGAATTCTGAAACATTCATGAAAACAACATCCTCATGACTTCAACACAGATCACATGCAGGTAGATACAATGCACAATACTGATCTTGTCTCTTCAGGCTCTATTTGAACAGTTAGCCATCCTTTTTTTTAAAAAAGTTAAATTTAATGTGAGGAGTGTCTCTGCAGCAGGAAAAGTTTAAATCAGTCTGAAATGGCAGTCTGTCAGCATGTAATGTTCGGTGTGTTTTAACTTCTTGCTTCATAAGACACCGGGACCTATCTGAGATGGGACAACGCTTGGTTTTTCTTTTCTTTTAGTTTGCTCCTAAAGCATAAACATGGAATGAGGGGTCAATTATGGTAGCTTTGTTTTAACAGGAATTCTGTTCTAATAAAATATTTACGTCACCCGTCATTATTTTCCCAAATGCACTCAGAGTTCGTGTCAGTGCTCCTGGGCCGTCACTTGTTGTACGGAACGCAGGCCGGCAATACCACAGTCGAACACGCCGGTCCTGCAAGGGGCTCCGCAACGTCACCTTCCAGTTCTGTCCAACTCCCTTTCTCAGGACTATAGCAAATAGTAGAAGATTTGTAGGCTCCCTGTAGTAGAACAAAATGTTATATGCGTCAAAATGTCAAAATGTCGAATGTGGCTTTGGTAAAATCCAAATCACACATCAGCTCTAAAGATACTTTAAAGTGACTTGGGGTCACTCTACCTTAAAAGCTCTTCAAGAGGTTTGGGTTTTTTCAGCAACCAGACTGTGAAAATCAGTCTCATTTAAAAGCACCTCATAAGCAGAGTTGTAAGCATATAGTCCCATCAGTCATGTTTTCAAAATTCCTTCTGATTTTTAAATTACACCATATTGGTGAATAGTGTAATCATAATTTATCTAAACAGAGAAGCACAAAGGTGAAGAAACACTCCATGTTCTCCACAAGCTGAAAACCAACCCAAAGGTGCCCCTGTAGATAATTCTCCTCTCCTCTCCATCCCATTTGCATACTATATGGGCTGGCCACAAGAACTCAGAAGGAATAGAAAGGTGATTGTAGAAAGCAGGTACGCACCATACTCCAGCTGTAGCCTCCTACAAGGTAAATACTGTCATCAAGGACTGCACAGCCAGGGCCACTGCGACCCTCCAGAATAGGAGTCTGGAGGATATTCCACTGGTCACCTTTTGGATCGTAGCATTCCACAAGCATTACGTCAAGATGGGAGAAACCTGGATGAGGGCATTAAGAAAAGAGAACACGTGTTACGATGCGCTGTTTTATTACTTATTTTACTAACAAGTAAAATAAATAATATTTAAAAATTAAAAAATTAATTATTTAAATGAATAAACTGAATTTATTAAATTAAAGTTACAATTATATTATTACAATAGCTAAATGTTTTTCCAGAAAATATTTTCATATACATTTAAGCCAACTTCAGTAACATGAATGCTTCATTATTTCAGTTCATATAAATCTGTTGAAGGTTTTTACCATTAGTTCTACAGTCTTCTACAAATTATGAGTCCATAGAAAGTCTGACCACATCAGGAAACAGTAATAAATTGTCAATGACACAAGCAGATTCAAACAAAATTCTTCCTTGTCTATCAGCACTAATAGAAGTTTGAACATGTAGAAAAAGACTGTCCTGGCACTCTTTCTCAAAAGAAATTCAGCAGATCCAATCTATCCAAAACTGAACAGACTGAATTTTGTTCAGAAATCAATGTCTAACAAGTCCAGGGAGAGCTTAGAATAACTGATGCCACTTGGTTCTAGAGGGACACAATGCTTAGCATGATGGACATGATGTGCAGGACCAGTTTCAATTTTCCAGCTCATTTAAGGTGTACCCTAAAGCACATGGCTGGGGTAAAGTCTTTAAGGTAACAAAAAAATGTAACCACAAAAATGGTGGTCCCATCTTTCCCTGGTAGACCAAAAAATGCTCCAAGCAACTGCTGCTGTTTGATCACCAAAGGGCAGAGGGGCTTCAGCTCAAAATTCTCCACAAGCTGTATCAGTTAATATGAATTAAGTGAGCTGAACACAGACATTGAATATAGGAGTCACAGTTTCTGCTATAATATTTAGGCAATTCCCTATTTCAAACTATCTTTTTTATCAGAGCACTGCAGAAAAAGTATGGCTTTTTTAATATGCTGAAGTGCTTTTCTTAACCCTTCTGTCTTCTCTTCAAGGTATGACAGCAAAGAGATTTTCTGTGAAAAGGGTATTTGGTGATATCAGTATTTCACTAGGGAGCTGCTTGCTCCAATATTATTTGTGTCTGGAATGAGTATGAAATAATATGAAATAATTCATAATAATATGAAATAATTATTTTCTGATTTAAGGTTTTCAAGTGGCCATAAAAAGGCCACTGCTGAGCACCCAGAATCTGTCAACAGCTCTGTAACAAACTGCAGTATGCACATGACTAGCAATGATGTGGTAAATACACAGCTAACACTACTTCACAGTTCAGCTTCACAAAGGAGGGCTTTGCCATGTAGCCCTGCTGTTCCCTGCCAGTGGAGAATTATAACATTTCATCCACACTTCAGTGCCCTCCCTCCTACCTGTCCTTGCAGTTCTTCCTTTTGTTTCCCTGTATAGGAGAAACCATTTTTTTCCAAAAAGTCTTTTTACCAGACAGACACATCTTTTCAGAAGCCTGGATGTTAAATACCTCTCACAACAGTGAGCAGTTCAAGCAGAACAAAGGAACCCAGGACAATAGTTGTAGAGAGGTAAAAATGCAACGTGTATTAGAAGTAAGTGAAACTGTGTGGGAAAAAAAAAAGAAGGTGGCAGAATAGAAGCAGTTCAAGCCTCTGCAAGCCAAAGCATGTGCTTTAGCTTGAGGAGAGCTGTGACAGGTTTCACTTTTGCAAGAGGAAAAGCCAACACCATGAAGCACTGAAACCTACAAAATTTGCAGGTGTTTATGTGCAAGCAGCTTTTGCCCTCTTCACCTTATAAGGTCCGGTCCATAAACACCCATCACAGCTGGGAGTGGGGAATGGAGGCACAGCAGCACTGAACCTGCCTGCAGGGGTTTATGCACCAGTTCTATTGATCAGGGAAAATTCACATCTGGGACTTTGTCCCTTGTATGCTCCACAGACACTCAGATCTCCAAAAGCTGCATGTGGCTTTACAGTGTCATGGGGACCTGGAGTCAGACATGGCCTGGTCTTACTGGCAGTTAACACATTTTTTGTACTTTTTCTTTTATATTATGATTTTCTCTTTTGTTGTTGGGAGTATTTTTTTTTTCCCAACATTAAAGGAGAAAGAAGAAAAAAAATTAATATAAACTATCAAAGATTATCACACGACAAAGGAGCAGAAGGTGTGCTTTTTGTCTAAGTGGCCGGATTAAGAAGCATCTTTAACAGCAATGACATACAGGTATTAGGATAGAAATACATGCCTAAGTAATAGTCATTTTAATATGAGACCTTTTCAAAAGATGAAAACAAGAATTATAATAAACAAGCTACATTTAATACTAAAAAGGGATTTAAAGAGCCTAGTCCTAATATTTAATGGCTGGAAGTTCGCTTTTTTTCCCCTCTTCATTAAATCAGGAGCTTATTTTTGTGTGCTGCTCTGAATAAAGCTCTCTTTAACTGCACAGTTTGGAAAATGATTTACAGAGGAAAATATTGCTGGTACTTTTGGGTCAAAGAATAATCTGTTTGTTTCATTGAATTCTTGGTAATGACAAATTGTCCATGCCTTTGAGTAATGGAAGCTCCCATTTTTATTATCTAAAGCATTCATTACTCATATATTTAATGTACTGTTATAATTTTAAAATAATTTGCATAAAATGTTTTTAAAATTGCTGGCTCAAGTGTCCTGTTAAATTGTGTTGCTTGGCTTTTAATGTATTTAACAGTGACTGTCTAACAAAAATATTCTTTATCAGAGATGTGGGACACTGAAATACTTTCTCGCTATTAAAAATGTGACCTTTCAAATGGTTTCCTCCAATGGCATACAGTCGATCATTCATTACAGCCAGAGTGTGGATTGCTCGTTTTGTGTTCATGTCCTGTTTTCGGGCCCAGACGTCCATCACAGGGTCATAGCAGTACAGCCAGGGGACGTATTCTCCATTGTGAACACCTCCTGCAAAGTAAATACACATCAGTTAATTAATATAAATTAAAGCATTGCGCTGCAGCAGGAATTTACCTCTCTGGTTTTGGGGTTCTGTGGTGGTGGGGTGGTTTTTTTGTTTGTTTGTTTGTTTGTTTTTTAATGGTGGTTTGGGGTTGGTTTCCTCATCATACAGAAGGAATTATTCAAGACACTGGCCTGAAATATATATCTTGCCATTGTGAACGGCTCCTGCATGGGCTGCCAGGGGCTGTGGTAAGGAAGACACGTAACGCCACTCGTTTGTCTCCAGGTTGTAGCACTCGACGCTGGACAAGTAGCCAGTCTCGTTTCTCCCACCGATGACATACAAGTTCTTGTCAAGGCGGCAGGCGTAGAAACTGGCTCTCCTGGAGGACAGGGCAGAACAGAACAAAACAAGCCAACAACAAACCAATTAGCCGTGTCAAACATTTCTTTTCCATCTCCAGTTGACTCTCTGAACTAAGAGAGCTGCTCCTTCAAATGCTGCATCAGAGAGAAGTGTGTCCAGGAGCTTCACATGCTCACAGCTATCCTAGAGACTGTGGCTGCTCTGCTAAGCAAGTACACAGTACTCCACATGAAAAAATACTTCATTTTTTGTGTCAAAACAATTAGGCACACATAAAACTGCCAGGAAATACCCCTTTTCGAAGCTGTTTGTTGCTTTTTCGCACCCATGAAAGATAAAAAGGTGCTCATTAATGTATGGGGCATTACCTTGTAAGGGATATAACAACTCAGTAAGACAAAGTGAAAAATGAGGTAGATAATGTAACAATAATAAATTATCTTGACATTCACTTTCTTTATGGTCCTTCAAGGGTCATTGTTCCCAATTTACTAAGAGAACCACATCATCAAAATTTTTCTTCAATTATCATTTTTTTCTTCTTTCTGCAGTACTGCAAATAGAACAACTTTCCTTATGCTACCCACAACACTACATTTCCACCCTTTAACTCAAATGAGATCTGTCTCCATCCAGCTAACCCTGAGAAAAGTTTTAGCCACCTGTCTGCTTTTACATGCAACTCAGGTGTGTAGGAAAAGAATTAAGTCTTCTGGCCAGGACTGTCGGGCATATATTAGTTTGTCTTCCTCATGCCTCCAGAATTAATGGTGAGTGTTTGTTGCTGAAGTAAAAATTGAGCAGTAGATGATTTTGAGAGACTTTGGTTGGTGTAATCCACACTCAGGGAAAGCTCCCCGGATCATTCTGCAGCAGGAAGGTTTGTTAGAGACCTTTAATTTCAAGCTGCAATAACATGAGAAAGAAAACTGCAAAAGAGCACAGCTGGGCTAAGATGAAGAGCTGTACAAAATATTGAATGACAAGAGTCGCCAGTCCCCAACATAAAATATTCTCCTGGGTGAAACCAGAATGACATGGGAGACCAGAAATGATCAGGCAGGCCAGGCACAGCAAAGTGTAGCTCTGACAGCTCCTGCAAAGCAGGCACTCTGAAGTGTGGCTGTAGCTTGCCAAATCCCTGCTCTGCCGCTGATTCAATGCACTCTGGTTTCTGCCCAGATGCCTTAATTTGAATCTGGGAGCAGCTGCATATTTCACTCCTGAATCATGCCCTAAATCTTGGGGCCTTCATGGTCACCTGCACCATCAAGGACTTGAACCTGCAGACCACTGCAAAGCATTTGGATGAGCACTGATAAACACAGAGCACAGCATCCTCAGGGAACAGCTTTGGTACGTCCAACTCCTTCCCAGGCTTCCTGAAAGCCATCCCATGACCAAGTGAGCTAGCAAAGTCTGGTGTGCCCTGTACCTAACCTGACATCTAAGCCAGCCATACTCAGGAGCATTTCCTTCAGTGAAGGCAGGAATAAGATCTTGCTCTTTTGCAAAGCTACCTATTTTCACAAAATTTGTAGCATCCTTTAACATTTTGGAGAAATCTCCCTCTTAGTTAAAAGTGTCTGAGACTGGCTGGTGGTTTGTAAGTTGGAAGAGAGGTCATGTGGACACCAAGAGATAGATGCATGGACACAGCAGGCCTGGCTCAGTATTCAGGGAACAGATCTGATGCATCACTGCTGGTTTCTGACCTTACTTTTTGGATTTTGTGCACACCTGACAGGGCTCCTCACCACCCAGGGTCACTGAACACCTCCTGTTCACTTCTTTGCTTTCATCCTGCCTGCACATGGCAAACTTGGACGGTGTGGGACACAACCCCTTTCTGAGTGGGGCTGGGAACTCCAACACAAGGAAGACTTCTGGTAAAAGTCTTCTGTGGAAATAGGAGGACAGGAATACTGGCAAGTGTCTCCAGATCAACTGATGAATTAAAAAAGACCATTTAATTTATCTGTCAGTGGGCAGATAGAAGCTGATGGCATATTTTGCTCCGCATGGTCGGGCAGCAAATTGTGCATCTATGTTTTCAGCCTGATATTCTATGGAAACAAAGCTAATTTGATTACACTGTACATGTACCTATATCTGCCTACTGTTGTCTAATAAAAAAAACTCTGGTGACTGATTTCACTCTAATTTGACAGAGGCTATAGGTGTTACAGGCAATCAAGTGTGCATAAGCTTTCTGAGAATATGTGATGGGCCTGAGACAACACAGCCCACAGTTGCCCCAAAATTAGGAAAAGCTGCAGAGGTCACCTACTATTATACATGAGAGCCTGCACAGGGAGGTACACATTTTTCAACCCTCCTCTGTCCAGCAACCACAAGGCACAAAACCAGAGGGTGCCTATTGTCAGTGCTTCCACATCTATTCATGTGTCCTTGTGCACCTTCTCTGGTGAGCCCATTAACAAACTGCTCTCAGCATGTTTTGCCTTTTTTGTTTGTTTGTTTTTTTGGTTTTTTGAAAGTTCAGGTTTAATAAACAGAGGTGGACACAACTTGCATGCATTATTCTCTTAACAAGGACTTCACTGACAATATTCTGTATGTGTACTCCTGGTTTCATCCACACAGTGTCACTATAAGGAGCAAAAATGAAAGCATCAGCATACTTCACCCTTCTGCTTGGATGTGAACATTCACTCAGTAGCTTCTGTCACAAATATTTTAAGCTTTTTTGGGTTTTTTTAGTTCTCAATGATACCATGTGTAAGGGCATGCTGTTACAGTGTGCAAAGGCATGCTGTCAAGTGATGACTTTTAAACTGCTGTAAAATATTATTCAGATTAAGCTATAATACTGCAATCTTTGCATGACAACTTTCCCCTCAATACTGAGAAGACACTATCCATTTTGTACTAGAATGTACTTCAGGATATGGACAGTAAGACAATTATTTTGTGATTTTCTTCAGAACTTGAAAGTACTCAATGTTCACTGGTCTCCTAAAGGCTTTTCCTTCCCACCCCTTCACCCAACCACCAACCTAACCAACTTCTTCTTTCAAGTATACACATATAAAAGGGAAGATTTTCCTCATGATTTTCATACATGATGAATTTATGCCCTGAAACACCAAAGAGAACTACTAGTCTGAGGTTTAAAGTTACCAGTGCTGATAGTTGCAGTATCTGGACCTGATTCAGAGTCACTTAGAGAGTGCATGCTTTGCTTTTTAAAAAATAAATAATCCGAATAGGGGTTGACATTACTATTATTAAAGTCAATAACAAAAAATAAAATGTGAAATTTTAAAATCTCTTTTTCTGTGCCTTTTCTCACCTCACTCAGCCTCAGAGAGTACACTGACCTGCTCAGTTCCCACTTCTACTTCTTCACGACCTGGTACAATGCCATGCTTCTTTCTGGTCTTTAAACAAAAATTTTTAACTCGGAATGTAAGAAAAAGCAAGTTGTTTTAAATGCTATTTTGCTCCACACACCTTGAAAAAGCTCTGTGTTGAGCTGGCAAGGTGCAGCAGTTCTAAGGTGTCCAGCTGAGGCTCACACCACAAGTTCAGATGCAACTGCTACAAAGACTGCTCCTTCAGTAGCCATCATAGTCTAACTGAACTGTTCTGCAAAAACCTTCCTGTTATTATGGCATCATCAGGCAGATGTGCATTTCCAAAGCTTATGAGTCACTTGCTGGTTCTCTAAACAACAAACTCGTGAAAATAGTACATACTTTTCAAAAGCATCTGTATTTGAGATGTTCTTCAAATGAAAAGAAAGCAAACTTGGCTTTAAAGAAAATACATTGGCGACATTGGATCCATAATGGGATTAGACTTTTCTTTATAGCTCACACAGTAAAATCAATCAGATATGGATTTTGGCATGTGAGATAAAAGTTTACTTATGAAATATTTCATACAGATTTTTGACTTGAGAATATACTGCCTGTGAACGAGTCCCACATTTACCTGGCAGTCATTTCAAAGGAGCTATTATAGTCTATCCAGCCAATTATTCTCAGACTAAAATTCCTAAATAGGTTTTGACTTGATGGACCATAATGACTCAGAAAAACCCATTCAACAGTCTATCTTGTCAATGGTGCCTGCATTATGCCAGCAGAGACAGGGCATGACCCTGTATTCTTAACAGGGGAAAAATAGCCTGGTGACTTTAATGGGAACTTTATCTCACTACAGGATCTGGGAAAGAAAACGGCATAAATGCTCTCTCTTATTTGTATGAACTTCTACGAACTGGGCCAGTCCATACCTCAGAAAGCTGTAAAAATTTTGAGGAAGTCCTTAGGACTAAGCAAACAAGCCACCAAAACCATTATAGAAAGTGAGTGTAAAAAGTCCTTTTTCCAGCAATAGCCCTAATGCTTAGGAGCCTTTAAAGAAAAAAAACAGGCAAACCTATGAGCAATGTATCCTGAACAACAGAGGTGACAACTAACGTCATAGCAAAGCCCCTTGCAGAAGGAACTATGTATGAGTGAACCATTGTATTTCAGTCCCTCTGCAAGGAGCTGTGGTGTTCACACATTACAGTTTATTACAGGCAGGAATGCGGGGCACAGATGAGTTTTGGCCGCTTGGATGAAGGCAGCAGCTTCCATCAGAGCACAAGGCCAATCACCCACTGCACAGTTTTCAAGGGAAACACAACTGGCCAATGTAGAGGTGGAAAAATTCCTACTGCCTTCTTTCTCCAACCCTCAGCTGCCTAGTTCTGCCTTCTGTAGTTCATCAGCCAAATAAACCCAACTGCTCAGCCAGCTGCCAACACCCCTCAGGAATTTGGCCTGGAGATACCCAGAGGGCCTAATCAAGACTCAGATTAGGCTCCACATGGTCCATGCTCCATACAAACACCAGTTGGTCTCCTAGTCAGTCTCCCAGCTCATCAAGGATGACTTGCAGGGGGATGCCCAATCTGATGCTCACCTCCTGTCTCCCCCATGCAAACGTCTAAACTGGCGGTGCCTCATTCTAGGAAACCGAACCAGAGGGGAAGGTGTCCCTCTGTTTTAGAGTAAACAATCACAGCTGTGAAGGTATCTCATGGGGTTGTGGGGATGAGGGAGAAGGCTAGGTGCTGTCAAAGTAGGGACTTAGGCAAATCAAACTGAATCCTGAACAAAGGTCCTTCAAAAATTCTGCTGACTGACATTTTACCCCTGGAAATTTGAAAAGAAAGCCATATTCCTAAGCATCTCATAAGACACACCTTGAATCACAAGGCTGCACTGAATTAAAAAAAAAAAATTATGACTGCCAGACACTTGAATAGTGTAGACAGCTAACCAAAAAAAAAAAAAAAAAAAAAAAAAAACAACAAAAAAAAAAAAAAAAAAAAAAAAAAAAAAAAAAAAAAAAAAAAAAAAAAAAAAAAAAAAAAAAAAAAAAAGAACTATTATAATACTGACATGGAATAAAGAAAGCATTTGAGGGAGACACTGTGAGATCTTTTGTACATGGGATCCATGAGATGGCTGTTGAACTGAAGGAAGGACACTGAATGTTTCCTTCAAATAACATTGTAACTTTGGATCTTCTGCCATTGAGATTCTTCTTACCAAACGTACAATTCTGTTCAGGTTTATGGGATTTTTTCATGTCAGGGTAGGATTTGGGATCCATAATTAAGTTCACGTCATCTTTACAAGTCACTGCTCAAGTCCACATCCACCTTTGCTCCTTGGTACGCAGCAAGATTAAAACATGAGCTACTCTAATATGCATTTACTGACAGCAACTGATGCAAAGACCACCTAGGATTAAGAGTCCTCTGACAAGTGGAGACATGTTCAGAAGAGCTTTTCATAGCTGGCGTGGTGAAACAGGATGGAGTCAACATATGAAAGTTTCAGCTCCCTCTAAGATATCTGACTATAATTACTGCTTGTTTACTGCAAACTCATCATGACACTTCAGTCAGGGAACATGACAGGACACTATGGAGACTTCAGGAAAATCCTTCAGACCGTATTCAGGCAACCAGTAATTGCATAAAGTCCATGGCTATTTTGCATGAGTTAGCACTGCAGGACTTGGCATCTGGAGTTCTGAATTTGGAAAGTTTCAAAAATTCGGAGACAAATGGGCCACAACTGCACGCTGCAGTTTTATGTGTGTTTCCAATACTTCTATAGGCCTCCTTACTCCCAAAACTAAGCCAAACCTCAGCTGCTCCTAGGAGGAGAAAACAAAAATTGAAAAACACATAGCAGGTTTTTACCTCTCTTGCATGGGTGGAAGTTGTATCCAGCTGTTAAACCTGGGATCGTATCGGCTAACAAAGTTTGTACTGTGTTTCCCTGTAAAGATAGATTATTTTGACACTCAGCTGTTTCATGTATTTAACATCATGACTGTAATATATATTACATATACTTCACAAGTTGACACCTTTTATGAAGGGTTCCCCCTTTTACAACAATGCATGATTACACTATGTGTACAGTAATAATTCAACAAATGGGGCACTGCAAGGCTTGAATTAGCAGTCACTAGCAGTAAAAGCAGATAGCGATTATTCTTGGTCTTTGTAATAAGATCTTGAAAATGTGTATTTAAATTTACTTATACATGCTGTGGTATTTTCACAGCCACAATAAATCAAGCACTAAACAAAATTACTGCCCAAAGAGGGCATCCCCACAGTATCTTTATGAGTAGAATTTTGTCAGGTAAAAATATTAAAGAGAGAACATGTGCTTTTCTTTCTCCTTACATCACCTCTGTGTGGAACATGGCAAAAACCCATTGTGCAAATAACCAGGAGCTGCATAAGCCATCAGCATGGGGTATGCAGTGCTTGCACTAGATAGTTTATTCTACCATGTACTTTCAGTGTAAGTTAGAAGGAATTACAGATGTGCATCGAAGGGGGAATACACTCTTTAAGAGTTTTATTCCAACTGTGTTAGCTAAAATATGAAGCATGAGCAACATACACCAGCTAACTAGTTTCTCCCTGCTGTCAAGCCCAAGAACTGTGTTCATGTCTTCACGATATTAAGATTTCACCTTATTTTACATGCAGATTGACACCAAAGCAAGAAAACTGAAGCAAGAGAGTGCATGGCAATTTCCTGTAACACCTGAGACTTCAATAGATGAGCATTTTGAAAACAGAAACCTTTGTTTATGTATGTGTGACTAAAAAATTGAATTAGAGGCTTCACAGGCCAGCAGAATAACCTAACTGCATATGTCACAGTTCTATAAATGGTCACTGGGCATTCTACAAGGTGAATATTTTTGAATCAGACAAGCCTCTGCAGGATTGGCTCACTTTCACTGCTTCATTCCACACTTACTTCAGCATGTGTAAATAGACCATCAAGACTGTAGAGAAGAATAACAATACAGCTAGAATTTGTATTTGTAGTAATT
The DNA here is from genome assembly GCA_013389925.1 of Aegithalos caudatus. NCBI lineage: Eukaryota > Metazoa > Chordata > Aves > Passeriformes > Aegithalidae > Aegithalos > Aegithalos caudatus. The sequence goes on along the minus strand of WEIU01000036.1, from coordinate 209,321 downwards.
TAAGATCATGTTCTACAAGAAAACGGAGAAAGAAACCTCACTGACCGCTCTGGAAGTAAACTGATTTCCTCACCATGTTATAAGGATGTTCTATATGAGGAGGGTAAAGCAGAAGACTGATGAGTAATGCAGCATTTCCCTCCAAATCCAGCATGGTGCCTAACGAGGACCATGCTGAGCACCACTCAAAGACATGACCATCTCAGCACCATCTCAAGACACAGGGTGAGATTCCCTTACTGTAAGGGCAACTGGTCATTCTGCCACTGGGCTTAGTGAAGTGAGGCTTTGCTTTTGGTCCTTATCTGGATTCCTTTAGTCTACACAGACAATTTAGAAAAAGAGGCATTGAGAGCTAAAGATTAAATAAGCAGCAAAACAATAACAGCAAGCTTTAACAGGCTAGGTTTCACTGTCTAAGACATTTATTAATATATTTCAAAAAGCAGGAATTCAAAGTAATATAAATATTGATCCTAGGTTTAAACTTCTATTTCAAAATCTTTTTTCTAGGTTTTAATGCTGCCATATTCACTACATCTTTCAGAGTTACTGGAACTTCAGTGCTCATTAGTTACACAGCAGCTTGTTCACTCTTGTCATACAAATCTATAATTTGGCTGCCTAAAACGTGTCCTACACATAGTCAATACAAACACCATATATGTAGAAGACTGTAATGTGCAGGGTAGAGAAGAAGGGTTTAGTAAGCCTAGAGTAGGAATGCAGGTTACAAATCTGGGTCCTTCACTGGAAGGGAGATGAAATCAAACAAGAACAGGCACAGAGAAGAGCTACTATGGCAACAGGAAGAATGGAAAGTTTACCTTATGGCAGGAGACAAAGAACTTGGCCTGTTGCACCTAGAAATACAAAAGCTGAAAGGGGATAGGAGTACTGTCTGTAATACTTTGGAGGAACAAATCTCCATGAGAGGAAAAACTGTTAAACTAAAGGCCAGCCTTGGCATGAGAACAAGGTGATTTAGACAATCAAAGAATACATTTTACTGGATATCAGTATAAGGCTACTAGTCATTTAGAGCAATCGGATTCTGTAACAGTTTTCCAACAGGAATAGAGAGGGTTAGAAATCCAACTGCTTTTCAAATGCAGCTTAGAAAATTTACAAAATGGGACTATATGATGCCTGTGATTTCAAAAAAAGGACTTGATGACCTACTTCATCTGCCTGGTGTAACTGGTTTGACTTCAGCTTGAAAGAGAACTCTACCTATTTTTTGCCTTGATCATCAGTCAGGAGATTGCACATTAGGATGCACCTGTTCTGTCAGAACACAGAACTTGGGGCAAGCAAACAAAAATCAGGATTAGCAAATCAGGATGATGGGACAAAAGGAGGGAGACACTGTTCTCTGCTCTGCAGCCATGCTAGAAGGTGATGGGCTCTGAAGGTTATGAAGGTTGGTCTTAAATCCGTGCCTATGTTGTGCACCCTGCTTTCATCAGTGTTTACTCATGCAAGAAACCCTTGTGACTGGAAAGGCATGGCTACTGGAGGACATAAAAAAAGTGAGAAAAAATGTCTCCCATACTTTCTGGGTTGTCAGGAAGTCAGCAGAGCATGAAGGAGGTGTGAGCACTCCTTGGGGTCTACGCAGTTCCTCAAGAACCAGATGGTCTGATGGCTAAAGCAATGTCTTTCAATTTCTACCATCTCTAAGACAACTCTTTACACTGGAAAAACACCTGGAACATTCTCATTTGAAGCAGAAGCTTTGTAAAGTCTTGACAAGATGGTTCCAGGTAGGTCCACCTGAAGTCCCTCCTGTGCTCTGAGGATAGCAGACAAGGGCCTTTACATAAATTCAAGGGGGCATGTGTGAGCTGCCCCCATGTAGCTGCACATTTAGAGCAAAGTTGTTTCAAGAAAGAATGCACCCAGCAGTAGCAAAGGATGTAGCTTATGATTTCATGTCCACTTTCAGTTACTAGTAAGATCCATTTGATAAAGAGATCAGTATAGCAATGCTCATACCTCTTTTATTGCTATCTTCTCTATGGAAAAAAATCCCAGCACTGGTATTCATAGGACAGGGAAACTGGTAGATGTCTTCTGCAACATCTTCAGCCCAGGAGCTGATCCAGATCTAGGAAATCTCAGGCCTTAAGTACTGTTCATTTCACAAACAACTGTGTTTGACTCCTATCTCAAGATATGTACCCCTTCTACCTTGCAAGTCAGTTTCCACATCTTTAAAATGTGGGTAATTATACTTCTTTTCTTTTACCCTTCATGTGACATGGCCATTTAATTATAAACTGTCTGGAACAAGGTCTGCCTATCCATATGCCAACCACCAAATACAAAGGGGGCCCTCACTGGATGGATGTGGCCAACGATCCTAAAAGAAATCGTCATTAGTGATACTGCACTGTATCCTACTTCAAATAAAGGACATTCAACAATAGAACTAAGGGGCCCTTCTCCTAGGACAAATAGTGATATTCTTAACTACACCAGAAACATGCTTACAGGGTGACGTGGATTGTTTGTCTCAGGTTTTAGGGAGTGAACAGATGTAACAATTTTCTATAATTTGGTTTAGTGCAGATGCTGAAATGGGGCATTCACAATAAAATATATGCAGTATATGTAATTTCAGCTGGATCCTCTGGTGTTTTAAAGTAAAAATGTGTACCTGCAAGCTGTTTTATGGTTTCACAGTCATAATTATCTCTGTTACACAGACTGCTACAACTACAACTCTTTCTTCGTGTGCAAGCTTTTTAACAATGTCTTGACAATTCTGTGAATTTTGCAAGGCATGGTATTCTCCTTTTGCTTTGCTCAGAAGCCTGTTAAATTGTTTAATTTCTCTTTGCGGTAAATTTATGAAGTAATCAAATCAAAGAAGGTAGCAGCAGATAATCTATATGAGAAGCTCTTGCACAAGACTGAAAAAAGGATCAGTTTAAGAATCTCGAAGTCTAGATAATTAACACATTAACAACTTGAGCTGCAAGTATCTTGTTTGACAATAGAAAAGAAGCATTCATCTACTGCAATTGCATTATTATATTATGACTGGAAGGAGCCTGGAAATGAAGGTTAAAATTCTTAACAGCTGCTGCCTAGTGCATGCACTTGAAAGAGTCTGTTCTGCTGCCTGTGGCATTTCTCAAGGGATGTGGGAGCTGATGAACGACAGAGATGCTAATGTTAAAGTATCAGATATTTATTACATCAGTACTGAAGAGTAGCCTTTATTAGATTCAACAATTAGGCTGAAGGTCCTCAAAATCCCTTGCTAATCACTACATCAGCTGTTCTGACAAACAGGAAGGCACAGGAAGGCAGATGCTCCCTTTGCCTTTTAGTATTCTATACGTACCATTAGGGTTCCACTGGTCTTCTCCTCCCAGCACAAACAAGAAGTTTTCCACTTCCACGACACAGTGATGGGCACTGTTGTATGGCATAACTGCAAGCAAAGAAGAATTGTTTTTCAGCTAAGGACACTGATTTTATAGAATATTTCCTCTTTACCATCTGTATGAAATAATATGAAAATGAGTTACCCCAGGCATGTAGGAACACAAAGCCACTTATTAGTAAACTTATGGAATTCAATTTTGCAAATAACTAAGGGAAAAAATCAGGAATTCTGGTCCCTCAGTGCCCCCTCACCAGCCCAAGTACCGTAAATGCTGATCTAAAAAGAACTTGTAAAAAGGGGTGAAGGTGCATGGTATTTCCCTGAAAATAAGCAGATGCTAGGAATCCTAGTATGCTAGAAAACATTAAAAAAAAACCTC
>WEIU01000036.1:164552-204850 GCA_013389925.1 Aegithalos caudatus | reverse complement strand
AAAAAAAAAAAGAAAAAAAAAAAAAGAGGCAGCCTATCTCACACTTGGATTATTTTGGGTGATATATCTCTCATTTCATTTGTTTTATTATCTTTTATTTTTCTCAGAATGCAGTTGTGCAGTATAGCATATGCAAATAATAATAAGAAGAAATATGCACAGCTTTGCTATTTAGGACACATTTTCTTAAAGATCAAGTGTGCTCATTTAAGCTTCTTACTGAAGTTTTTGCCTAGGCAATGATGAATAAATAAGGTATGTTTTTAGTTTCCAGTAGAGGTCGAATATCTTTTTAATAGTCTGTGCTCTTACAAGTCATGTAAGTGAAGTAGTTCTTAAATTAGGCAGCCAGGTACAGTGAAAGTTCATTAATTAAGGTTATTTGTTACTGATTCAATTTCTATTAACTGGGAACTAATCTTATACCAGACAATGCAAAAGATTTTATACTACCTAGAGATTCCTACAGTAAGATGAAATAATTCAGTCCATTTTTGCTATCTTTTGAGACACTGTATTATCATCTCACTCTTTAGTGTTAGACATTTTCCTATTTTAAAATCTTCTCTCTTGAAACCACAGAACTTTTCTTGACTTTGTGGATGCTTGTAGTAAATAAGGAATTTGGTCTCACATGAGAAATTTGCTGCCTTCCTTAGATGCTTTTTGGGACCCCTCCTCTCAAGATGAGACTCCCCAGGATTAGTCTGGAACGGCTCCAAGTTTTAAGTAATACAGTGCTCTATTATGGTTTCCAATTAGCTTGTGGTTGCACCCTCAACCTCTTCTGTTGGTCAGTCTGGAGAGCTCCAGCATTTATAGAAAAAACTGTCTTCAGGCAACACATACACATATTTTTCATACAGTGTTTTCACTTTTGCAAACATTTGTGGTTATTTATTCACCATATTGACACAAACAGGGGTCAGTAGAGGAAGAAATTCTGCTTTAAGCTTTTCTGCTGTTCCCATGCATATAAGGTATGCAATAAGAGTCCTGTAATTATTATGATAATTAAACCTTGAAAACTAATGGCTTAATCCTGGCACCTACTGAAATTGATGGCAACATTCCCACTGATACAGGATTGGGCCCAAATGACCCAAACTACCATCCATAACTCACGGCAAAGCTAAAAGGAAGCTTGCCTTAGAAAGGAGGGTAGTATTAGGCCTTCAGAAAGAAAGGTGACTGCAATAAAACACTGCAGACCTTTACTGTGACCTTTGTTTCTCTCAGAGCTTTGGGGAAAATTCTGTTCTTAGTCTCATGAATCTACCCATGGGGCTGAAGGGAGCTGGACAAAACAGGGAGGATGGAGCAACACTGTGGATTCTAAGAGGGAAAGAATTCTAAGTGAGAAATCAACCATCTCATAGTCTTTCTCCTTGATGCCCAGAATCAGTAATTACACACAGAAATCAAAACTATGTAAATGAACTATTTTTTTCTGCTATAAAATGTCCCTTGAGAGCACAGAAAACTTGCACTAAAAGCCATGATTCTTGTGAACATACACCCAGATAGGACCTAACTTTTCAAAAACAGTCAAAATTACATGGCAATGAGCATGCTAAATTCAGTACATGGTAAAGCGGTCTTCTCAAACTCACTGGGCTTGCCACGGTGTAACAGGGAGAATTTGGCCCATCACACAGTCTGGCCAGTCTGCTGCTTTCATTAATTTTATATGAGTCTTTGTGTGCTGTTTGGCTTTAATAGTGTGAAAATCCCATCTTCTCATTTTTTTTTATTTCGACTCATTGGAACACCTGCTTGCCCCACAAAAAGGGTATTTGAAGAGAAGTTTGTACGCCACGCTCAAACACAGCCCGGCGTGAGTTTTTAGCGTGTCAGTCAGTGAGTTAGAGGGAAAGGGTAAGGAGAAGCTAATCAGGATGAAATGAGATTAAAGGCTGTCTAATTTTACAGCAACTGTGATCCATCAGCCACTGTGAAAGTGACAGTGGAAATGAATGATGGAGACAGACAGGTGGGGCTGTACATTTCACTGATTTATCCTCAAATGCACTGGGCCTTATTTTATTGAGTGAACATGACCGCATTTATCATGACTGTCATCTAAACCCACTTCCCTCCATTTAAAAAGGTCACTTTACTAGGAGGCAGTAGGATAGAGGCACTTTCAAAACAGATTTAAAATTTAATAACACATGTTTATAAAACCCTGTGCAAAAATTCTTAACTTTATTAAAGACTGATTTAAAAAGAAGGCGAAAACACTATTAAAAAGAGAAGATTCAAAAAGCCGTGGTCATCTGAGAGACATGACAAGGTGATAGGTGCCAGGGAAATATGTGAGATACATAGATATAAATAGAGTAGTTGGAGTGGGCAGAAACCACCTCTCCAAGTCCCTGCCCCTCACACACATTTCCCGAAGCTCAGGATGCCCATGCTTTTCTGCACCAAGAGAATAAACAAGTGCAAACAGCTCTGCTGAAGACAGCACTCCCACCAGCCTCCTTCCCATGCATTTGATGTATGATTGGTAGGAGACACTTGGTAAGGTGGGAGCGAATTTCTCAGGTACAGGTAATGTAACATGCAAAGCTGTCTAGGTCAAAACCAAATAGAAGATTTATACTTGAGAATGATCTGGAAGGCAGTGGAGTCCAAGACTGCAATGGTGTTTGCTAAGAAATAGTTCACTACACAAACATCAGTGACATTGTGCAGGAGGTGATACTCAGTTGTTCTTCAAATACAGATGCAGGTGGAACACACAGGAGCACTGCATATCAGGACAGATATCCCAGGAAGAAATTCCTTACATATGCCAAAGCTCAGCTAATAAAAAGTACCAAACAATGTTCTGGGACCTACTTTCAAAATCGGAGACTACAGGTTATAGTCGAATGCTCATGAAATCAAACACTCAACTATGAAGTCTGCGAGGTGAACCAGATGCAATGATGCTTCAATGGCACCTCCATGATACACCTCATGCACCTAACAAGCAACAATGTGTGCTCTGTTTTACCCAGTTTTGCTTAGTTTCTGCCAATTACTGCACATTTAGGAAACAGCATCTGGTTGTTCTCCATAAATTAATCAAAGGGTCACCAGTTCCTCCTTCTCCTTACACCTTCCCCTGTCTATTGTGGCTTCAATGCTAATTACCAGGGAAGAAGGGAAAACTGGAATAGCACTTCTCAAGACAGAAGGAGAATGAGCTCTAGTCCCAGGAGATCTGAAATCCGTGATACAGGCTATAGCTATTCCCCTGCTTTGCTAAAAACTCCTTTCAGAAAGTCTACTCAATTCCTCTACACAAACGCACAAAAAACACCCCCAAAACAAAACAACCCCCCCCAAACCAACCAACCAAAAAAACCCCAAACCACACACACCAAAACAACCCCAAACCCAAAAAACCCAAAACCAAACCACAACAACAAAACAAACCCCAACCCCATAGATTTTCACTGCCCTGAAGCAGTTAGCTGCTTGAGGTTCAGGAGGTACTGTAAGAAAAGCACAGACCTCTTCCTCAAATACTGCACAGCTTGAGCATAGCCCCTTCAAGACTCAGTACACCAAGAAGTCATGCTCAGCATCTCTAATCACCTGTGCAGATGATGCAAGAGCAGAGTGTGTTTCCAGAACAAAGATGTCATTATCAGAGGACAGATGGATTCAATAATGACCTTCCGCAATATTAACAACCTATCCTGTTGACTACATAATGTTCAACTACTGCTGCTTGAAAACTGGTTATTTCTACAGCTCTGAAGAGGGAGGTGCAATGAGAGATGTCTCTTTCCAGTACAGAAGGAACCTACAGACTCACTTCAGGAGACTGTTGTTTGCTTATGGCAGAGATGCAATATTCATGCAGAGACACAATATTCATTTCAGTCCCAAACCTACTGGCAAAATGCTTGGCAGACCACAGCTGGTCCAATTATTTCCTGAGAACGTAATATCAGACACTGTTCACCTTTCTGTGTTTCATATATCATTTGCAGAAAGATTATGCATTTGTTACTTGTTATTTCTCACCAAGGAGATTATATAAATAAACACTACCATTCCTTTGTGAATTGTTCTCTCCAGTTCTTTGTTATTTAGTAACTGTGGGTAAAGACTGACAACAAGAAGTATGAAATTCTAGCCTCGGTGAATGTGGTGGTAGTTTTGCATTGACTTTAAAGGCATCAGATATTCATCCACTGGTATTTTCTGTCCAAAAGTTAATGAAAGAAAGTTAAGAGAATGATCAACATAGATGGAAAATACTCCAGTCAATATTCCTGGCCAAACTGCATTGTCACTTCAAATTCAAGGAAATACAGGCAAGATGTTTTTTCTAATAACAATGCCAGCCTTGAGTCTGAGTTCAACTCATTGGGAGAAGCCTGGAGCCATCCAACAGCAGTTACCATAAGGAGAAAGTCTTATGATGAAGCACTGTGCCTCAAAGTCACCTTTGAGGGAATATAACTGATACAGTTCTGGTCCAGCTGCACCACTGAGAGCACCATCAGCTCAGCTGGAAACTTCACTGCCTCTTCCTTCCCATGCCAGTTTTGTGGCAACTTCATCAACTTTATTCAAGCCATCACAAGTAGGACGGGCACAGAGCTAGGATACAGCCCATACTTCTACTGAGGCTATGGGAAAACATAAGCATCAAGAAAGAGTTATCTGAGCAGATCAAAGTCCATTCACAACACAGTGAATGATATTTCATATTAATCACGGTATTTCTCATTGTGAAGGTATTTCTTAATGAATTTTTTTTCATTCAAATGTCAAGTTATTCTTTTATGCATTCTCTCAAGTAACACCAGCCAGGTTTTTCCAGAGGTCAGGGAGCTTCTTGGTTTAGTTGTTTTAGTGAGCTAAAATTTTCATATGTGACCATCTAAAATAAGACACTTAAATTCGTGCTGACATGCCAGATCAGGAAAACATAGCATAAGGAATAGCTGGCCTGTTCAGCTCCCTCCTGAGATAAATTGCTTTAAAGTTACTTCAGTACAGACCTGTCTGGTTTTGTGGGTAAAATTCACCCTATGGCAGAATGTTCTATTGGGTTGTCAGCAACATATACATTTGGCTGTTTGCATGAACAAATTTTAACCATACTTTTTAAAAGCTGCAAGCACCCATTTGGATTTTATTTGAATAAAGCTGCCTACTTGGACCAACAGTGATTAAATAAGGTAGATAAACACTGCACTCCCACCTTAGAAACTGATGTTTCTGTATCAAAAACCCAACACAATCTTCCCCATGAAGTTCATAGAAAACCAACATACACTGTGCTGTGCTCCCCTAATGCCTTCCCCATGGGAATGACTCCATGCATCTGAACTGCTGATGCAGGTCTGAGAAGCTCCTGTGAGTGAGTACAGCAAAAATCCTGGCACAACTTGGAGCAGAGGATGTAATGCATGATCCTGTGGAAGTTCTAATTGATAATTTTTCATGTTTTATTAATCTCTGCTTACCCACCTACCAGCTGAAGGTTGCCCCTTGCCATCCAGATGCCCCACGGATTTCTAGAAAGCATTTATCAAGAGACACATGTCCACCACAAGTTATGCAATGTTACCTCAGTGATGGTTGCTCCCCAGTAGAATATCCTGTGTACCTACTCAGGCCTGGGTTTACAATCGCTGAAGTGGAGCCCAAAATGTATTCCTGGGAAATGACATCTTGTCACATCATAACAGTCTCATGATGTGACATTTTGCACAACAAAAGCTTCTCATGGACGAAATGATGAATAGTCCCTGATGGGAGAAAACCACTGCAGAGTTGCTAGAAAGCTCTGGAAAGAAATACTATTTTGTCCCACTGGGGGCTTTCAGATTCTCCAAGATGCCAGCTCAAGGACATGCAATCCCTTCTCCAACAGTGCCACGGGGCAGAAAACTGTAACCAGCCCAACTGCTTGTGACCACTTGTATTCATTTATGGCCCAATTTCTACCTGACCCTGAGATGCACACATTTTCCTGGTCTCCTCTGAAGGAAACCTTCCAAGCTGAGAACAATCACAGCTCCTCTTTCTGTTTCCCTGGCTGGATGCTGTTGATACTCCTCGGGGACTTACGTCTTTAAAAGGAATTCATCACATGCAGCAATATCTTACTTGGCCCCTATCACCTCAAAACCCCAGTCTTTCAGAGTCTTCTCAGTCTCACTACTTGCTACTCTGCTCTCAGCTCTTGACTGACATACTATTTTAGTTATTCAGGGTTTTGTTTCTTCCCACTAACTCTCAAAGTCATTGCAGGGAAAGAAAAATGTGATTTTCCATTTGGAAAACTCTACATGGAGGAAGGATATACCCATATTTCACCCTAATAAAAAAGCAGGTTTGATACACCTAAGTTCATTCATAACAGATAGGATGGAATTCACTGCTAAAATTCTCTAGTACAGATTTTTCAAAATTTTCATTTTTAAATACTTCATTATTTGCAAATGAAAGGTTTTGTTTACAAGCAAGTCCAGCCCATACCTAAAGCACTAGACCTAAAGCAGAAGGTGGTGGAAGGACCTGTCCAATGCCTCCCACCTGGAAAAAATCTTTCTTTCCCAGAAGATATATACTTCATATGAGTATCTGAAGAAAAGCCTGAAACTCCAACATGCCTAAATTCCAGCATGCCCAATCACAGCACGCAGAAGCAGGACTGTCCACATAGTAGGCAGACAAATACAAATACAGAAGGAAGCACAGGAATTGAACCACATAAATTGACACCGAAGACTGGTTTCTACAACAGAAACAAGGCAGAAATGTTTCTCTCCTAGACCTCCCTCCACAGTTCAGCTCCTAAGGAAGGGAGAGACAGACCCACAGAAAATTTTCAAATTCAGGGCAGGAAATCACCTAGGCACCAAAACCACATACTTACGTAAAATTTGCACGAATTTACTTTGTAAACCCATACACAGAAGGCAAAATCAGAATGTATAGCTGAAAAAAAAATCCATTGATAGATGTGGACTAAATTTATGTTAATTTTCTTCTGCTTTGTATGAAAACAGTACTTTCATTAAAAAAACAGCTGTGAAAAATGTGTTGTGATGCCTACTCATAACAATCCAAAAAATTCACTCCATGTAAGTATTCATAACCCTGTGTTCTCAAAAACCTTTTGTGAATTTAGAAAGCATCCAATCAGGAAACAGATGGAAAACCATGTTTCTCCAAACTGAATACCAAGCTGATTATCATAGCACAAGTAGCTGCTATTTTAATCAAAAGGTGTCAAAATCCATGGGCTGAACCACGTTCACACGGAATCACAAATAATTCACAAATCACACACTAGTTCATGGTCATGGAGTGCTGACAAACACGATGAAAGGTCATGTTAATTCAAATCACTGGCCATGCTGGCACTTCTGGATTCAACACAGACAGCAGACTAAAATAAAGCTGTGTGATCAATCTCAAAGAGATAAAATACACCTAACTGTGCATTTTATAATATAATAATATATTTAATATAAACATCCTCAAATGGCTTGCATCTTTTGTTGAAGACATTTATTTTGCAAAGAGAATTGTTCAGGAAGGTAATTGATCAGTTAGGTGAAGGGAAGTGAGGGCTGAGACACAGAATCTGCATGAATGAAACTGGGACTCACCGTGCTAGTAAACACAGCCTGGACCAGATTCTGGTGGAGACTGAATTGAAGAAGGGAATGAAACTGAAAAGGGGATCAGGACAGGTCAGAGGGGACACAGCAAAAGTACTGGGACTGAAGGAAGAGACAGCAAAATCTGTAAACACAGCAGTACATACTGATCCAGAACTCTAAGTCCTGCAGTCTTCACATTCCTCTGCTGTCAGCACATCTGGGTGGAACCCAGTCATATTTACACCGCCTGGTTCCCAGGAGAACCTCCTTCCTCAAGGTCCAGTCCCATGCACACCAGAGGTCTGTGGAAACTGCCACTGCAGAAAACACTTCAGCCCCTTGCTGTCTCAGGATCCATCCTTCCTTGTGATGGCCAATGCACACATGAAGCCAAGAAATTAACAATTGAGAAACCACAGTATTTTTTTAAGGTGCATTGAATTTAACCCTGACCTGTTCCACACTAGGCTTCCCTGCCAGGCCACACAAATTGGAGTGAGCAGGAGTGCGAGGCCATGAGAAGAAGGGGAGGACTGATGTATTAGCAGCAACACCACTTTGAATCAGTTTGTAATGGTTGTGAAACTACAACCTCAGCACATAGTACTAAACCATTGAAATGGGTTTAACCCAGGGTTGCTATGGCCCTGTCCCTCTTACAACCCAGGCAATCCAGGCCACTCCTCATGCTAGCAGTCTCTCCTCAGAACCCCCCAGTGAGTCCTTTCAGAGCAAGAATTGTCAGAAAAATTATCCTGAAAAAAAAAAGTATATTTTAATTTTAGTTTAAGCTGGGTTTTTTTTTCCTACAGCTACCCATTTCTCCTGTTCTGAGAACACTAATTATCTGTGCTTTATTTTCAGAGCCTGATTTGATCCCTGTGCCTGATATGCAGGAGCACTCTGTGCTCACTGCTGTAACAGAAGTAGGTGGGAGAGGCCATCTGGAAAGCATGGTCTAAGAGGTCCTGAAATAGCACCTCAAAATAAAGAATACCTTTTACTTTAATCACACTGCACCTCTGTTCCTCACCTGCAAAATGGGAACAATGATAGACCATGCTCCTCACAAAGAGGATGGTGCAAAAATACCACAGTGAATGTCCAAGAAGCAGTTGGCCTCTGTTGTTGTGAAGCCTGTGAAGAAAACCTTGTGAAAAAATTCTGTCTTCTAAAGAGTATTTCAGAAGCATGTGACAGACAGGATCTACTTGCTGAACACGGGAGAAGAAATGCTGTGAACAGAAACGCAGTCCCTTCTGTGCACTGACGTGTGACAAAGAATAGTGTGTGATATCATTGGAGATTTTATCTTAGCGCTTATGCAAACAGAGGCCGAATTAAGGTTGCAGAGGCAGCTTAATTCTCACATTTCTTAACTCCAGAGGGCTTAGTATCACCGTCTGTCTAACACTCTTTGCAAGCTGGGTGCGAGTCCCTCGTGTGTGATTCACCCCAGGTCTGACAGACAACTAACACCTTCCCGGTGCTTCAGCATCTCCGGATCACGCAGTTTGGTATCCCGGAGTCTGAAGTCTATGGAGCCCATGGCCGGAGTTGCAGGAGCCTTCCTCCTCCTCCTCCTCCTCTTCCTCCTGCTGCTGCCGCATTTCCTTCCCGCCGGCAGTGTGAGGCTAAGCCACTAGATGGGGTGCGCTGTGCTCGGCTCCCCCCGCCCCGGGGAGAGAGAGAGAGGCGTTTCAATCATCCTTTGGATTCAGGTTTTGCAGCCAACCAAAAAACAGAAGAGGTGAAACGCAGCACAAAAAAAAAAAAAAAGAGGAAAAAAAAAAAAAAAAAAAAAAAAAAAAAAAAAAAAAAAGCATAGCCAGCTTCCTCCCAAGCAGTTAACTTCTGCTTGTTCCTAGTGTTCGGCGTGAAAGGGAAGAAATCAAACGGAGTACACAAACCCCCGGGAATGCTCGGCGCATCAATCCTGGCGGATGCTGAGCCCCCTGCGGTTCCCGCTGCCTGCAATGGGCACAGCAGGTGCTCAGGCTTTGGCACGGGTATCAGTCATACCTGCTTGGCCTCGTCTTGTCTCAGCTCCTCGAACCCAGACTGCGCAAGGATCACTCAGTGATTTCTCTGGCAGTCCACACACATCTGCTTTTCTACTCCACGCGTCAGTCCCAGTGAAATATAGCAGGCACAGTTCCCGTCCCCACCAATACGCCGCCAAATCTCTCTCCCTCTCTCTCTTAAAAATGATCTGGAAGCTGGGTAAAAACAACATGCTCGCTTTTAGCAAAGAGCGTGCTACAGGGGTAAGGAACAGGAAAGAGGACGTGAGGAAACTGCAACACAAAAAGATAACCACAGAATAAAAGGAAAAAAAATATTTTCTGAAAGAGTCAGTCCTTTCCAATGGAAAAACAGTGCTTTACTCAGTTCCCAACTGAACTGCATAATGGCGGCCAAATTACAGCTCTCTTCTCATCTTCCTGAATAATCTTTTGGGAAAGGCATGATGAAGCTGAAGCAGGTCTAGTCCATCCAGGAAGGAGCGAGGGGACTTGTGTTTACCTGCATTTCCACCGTTGCTGAATTATGCCTTCTATCACTCTTTCCCAACAGCTTACAAGAAGAATTGCTCCTTGGAAGGCACCATCCACCCCAATACCAATAGTTATATTAAACCTGTATATAAAATACAATCAAACACTCCTTCCCAACATCCAGCTTCTTCCAGCTTCTCACAGAAATACCAACATCTGAGATCCCCTAAACAGTTCCCTCATGACTTGGCCCAGCCTTGTAAACTCCAACAGATTCCTTCTCCATGGCCAATAGAGGGAGAGCAAAAAGACAGGATGACTTTGAAGTCTTTTCTTTGTGTGGTATGATGGGTAAAGTCCTCCTGCTCATCAGAGGAAGACTGTCTGAGAGCAGCTGCTGGAGATGCTCCTAACATAGGGCAGCAGTACAGGCAGGGGTAACCACACCCTCTGTTCTCCTCCTTACCCCAGCAATGGAACAACTTGCTTTTTGCAGTCTGTTACAGGCAATACTGCACAGACTGATTCCACTGCACTTCCTCTGCAAGTGTCTCAGAAACCACCTTGAAAGAGCCTCATGCAGGGGGTACGCTCAAGTGGCAGTGCAGCACTTGGATTTCAGAACATTGCTCTTTAGTTGTGAACCGGGAGAGGAGCACAGGCAGACAGATATGTGCCTGTCCAACATTGTGTCCTGCCACATACCCTGCAGGTGAAAACTCAATTTAATTTTCATTCCCGATGAATTTGGACTTTCACAAAGAGAAGCAGATGTAAAAAATGTGGCAGAAAAAGAAACACAAAGGAAATAAAGTAAGAAAGTGCATTTGAGCTGTTGTTTTTAATTCATTGCAAAAATGCTGATAAAATGTGCAGTGCATCACTGCTGGACATTAATGCAGACCGATCCTGCCTAAGGAGTTTGAAGTCTTTATATAAATTAATAGAATATAATCCCAAGTGTAGTGCATTTGATCATATATATCAATACGGAGACTGCTGATCCACATCTGGCTAAAATAAATGTGTTTTTACACAAATGAGGTTACCACTGATACAAACGGCTTTGGTTCATACTACAGAACACAAACAGATGATCAACACTATTGCTTTGGTGCAGCACTGTGCTTGAGGAAGTCACCACTTATCAGCTGGGCTGTGGTAATTGCTACCAGCCTTACACAATTAGAAGAAGCCCTTAGCTTAAACTATCTTAAGCACTGATTACATTGTTTAAACGAGCACATTTTACCTTACATTTGTAACCACTTAGGAACAGGAGCACTAGCAGGCATTGTGGCTCAACTACTGGGTGCTACCTTGCGGAAAAGCACATCAGCTGGATCTCTTGCAATCCTTTGGCCACAACAGAATTACAGAATATCCATACTCAATAAACTTCCACAGGTGACAAACAAACAAGAATACCAACCACCTGCAAAATGAGCAGATGAAAGCAACCTACTCTTTATGCCAGTGTACCCTATTTATACAGTACTGAAACTCTGAAATTTTGCACTGACTGTACATATCCTGAGAAGCAGTATGGAATATTAATTGCAGAAATAACTTCATTAAAATTCTGTAGAGTCCTTAAAGTCAAACTTTAAGTTTTCATTAAGTCTGTGAAGACAGCTCCATATGATCAGCTGTATGTAAGCTTTCAAATGATAAGTCCTCTGATTTATTTTGTTTTCTGACATAAGTACTTTTGGTGTTCTGCAATATGTGGGACAGCTGAACGACTGCAGAAACCTGTTTGGGACACTTCCTGACATCCATTTCACTGGGTCTTCACAAATCAATTCATTCCTACTCCAGCACCAGGGTGTATAAACATAGTTTTGATAAAAACAAATACTAAGCAAATTTACAAAATTTGTGTCTTCAAATCATATTGAAGGCTTAGTTATTTGTTCTCTACAGTACAAGTGCTGATAACCCAAAACATTTTCAAAAATTACAAGCCAGACCACTATATCCAAGACACTACATATGCTTGATGCCCCTTCAATTTACTTTCCTCAATTTGCTTCCAATTGACTTTTAATTTTCAACCATAAGATCAAAACCTCCCATTTGAAAACAATCAGTTGAATCACACAGCTTTGTCTTAATATACTAAATGTGCAAGATCAGAGATAAAGTTGTTGGCAGCACAGCTAATGTAACTCTGCAGCAAGTTCCCTGAGGTAATCAGAATTAGGTACTCAGTTACACTTTATTTGGGTGCCTGACAAAGGGCAGCATTATTGTTGTGCTCTGAGGGGACAGTCCCAGGGTGGAACTGTGAGTACTGATGTTATTATGGTGTGGCATAGTGATAACTGAACTAACTTCATGTTACTGACCTAGCCCCAACTGGTGAGCTCTCAAGTTCTCCTTTGTTTTAAAGGTCCCAGTTGGTCAAGGGCCCGAGTTCAGTAGGTACTGTATCCACCACTGGCAGGAAAAAATGCATTAAAATGCCATATATAAGTGATCAAAAATGGGCAAATTGAATATTTCTTCACAATTTTTAGTATCTGTCTGTGGGTTGCTCTACTAGATAGCCACAAATCATTTATAAGTAGAACAGACATCAAATTATCAATACATTTCATGCATTCATTTTACAGAGTGATATGAATTTGGTCCACACCATTCTCTTTGCTTACCTCTAGTAGTCCAGACTCTCCTTAGCTTGTGTGTTTGTTTGTTTTTTTTTCCCTGCTACACTTGCATGACATTTTTGTACCAGCCTCTGGAGGCCATCCAAGAAGGATTCCAGCTGTGGACTTGTGAGCAGCTCTGGTGTCTGCCCTCATTGTCCAACGCAACCAACCAAAACCAGTCACTCCTCAACCCCAGCTGCACCCTCTGTAGGGCTCCCAACACCCAAAACTGGTGTGTAATCATTCATTTTCCACTTTGGTGCTAGTTTTGCAGCCTTGCCCTTGTGAAGAGGAAGAGGATTCCCATCCCTGGCTTTGCACCCCTGGGCCACTCCAGAAGCCACTGAGTCCTAACCCTGCAGCACCCTCTAAAACCTCTGAGCCTCAGGGGAAACACAGAGCCCGCAAGAACATTTTTCTGCATACTGCTGAAAGGTATTGGGACTTCAGAAGAAGGGGGAGAAAATCAAGGTATCAAGATGTAGCTTCATTCCCATTGAATAGCAGTGCTTTGTGCCATGTAAAACCAGAACACTTTTCCCTCTGTTATTTTCTCTGATGACAATGAATTATTTCCCAATACTGAAAGTTTCAAGTGAAAGCCCTGAAGTGACTGCAACTACTTCAGGTGGGCACCAATGCTTTACCTGGGGGGGAGTCTCCTTCCATGGCAGCCTTGCTTCTCTGAGGAAAAGCCAGGCTGCTAAAATAAAGCTGCTGGAGTGAAGCCAAATCATGGCTTCAAGAAAACGGATGCTATGTCAGGGCTTTATTGATGTTGTAAATCTTTGCAGTTAAGAAAAATCAAATTTCTGAGTGCTGAAGTGATCATTTTTTTGGAGCAATGCTAGAGACAGCATGGGAGCTGACAGGACAGTGGCTCCAGTCTTGCTTGGTGAAATATGTCCTGGTGCAGAAAGCCCCTAAAACATCCTGTGCATTAACAGGACTTAAGCTGGAGGCTTGAGTATTGGATGAACCCTTACATGGGATATCTCTGCCCTGAACATGTCTCTACTTCCTGGAGCTGAAGTTAATGGGAGCCAGTAAATGCCCAGCTGATTCCAGCAGTCGTGATTCTGCTGAATAAAACAAAGTTTAAACGAGCTTGTGCAGACATTAGTGGTAATGCAGCTGGGAGACAAGGGCTGCACGGGGACTAGCCAGAAGGCTGGGATTTGGACACCACAGCTCTGTTCTACTGGCTGCCACGGTACTTAAAATAATTGCAGTCCTCTGGAGAGAGTATATAGATAAACTCTGTCCTATGTTAATGCACCATCATATAGAGTTGTTTACAGGCAGTACTTAGTAAAGTACTTAAGCATGTATTTAAACAGGCTGCTGAACATCAGTGTGATTAATACTTTGCTGAATTAGAGATATAATATGAATACATTTTTCTGCTGTTGCAGTTTTTCATTATATACACTTATAAACTGGACATAAGGATTTTTTTTTCCATTTTGCATCCAGCAAATGAGTTAATTTGGGAGTCAAATTCTGCCTTAGTTATGCCTGCACAACGCCTTTCATATGCATGAGGGCAGACTTCTTTTTAATTGGACTTATTTTTTATTAGGCTATAATCAAGAAAAAAACAAACAAATCTGGTTCTTTCTTTCTGATCCTGCAGCTCTTTGACATTCCTTTCATGTCACTTCAATCAGGAAAGTATCTTTTACATATGGTGTGTGTGTTGTGTTGGTTAAGGCTGCGCACACACAGCAGCTGCAATTCTTGACCAGCAAGCAAGCAGCTGCTATTGAGTGCAGACTGGAGCCACACACTTTGTTATTCTGCATGTAAAACTGGGGGGGAGGGAGGAGAAGAGGAGAAACATGGCTCTTACATCACTCATCATGGTAATTCTATTTAAATATATTTTAATGATTTCTAACAACATAATTTGCCAAGCCTCCCCACCTCAAAGTGATGCAAGCACATCTCTCTCCCAATTTTTCCTTTGCTGCTTTGCCTAGAAGGAACATTTACCATCTTCTAGTAAGTTTTGGAGTCAAACCTTTTTTGCAGTACATATCCATATACACACACACACACACATATATATAATTAAAATACTCAGGACTCAAGGCATTGGCCTACTCATATATATTAATGTCATCACTGCAGTACCATCACTGTTTCTGCTCACAAGGAAACCAGCTTGATTTAACAGTTCTAGCCACAGCCACTTCAAGAGTTGAAGACTTCCCCCCCTCCAAATTAAAGCTAAATTGTGTGCATTAAATACATTATCTACTTGTAATAAAATGGGAATATTTAAAATGATTCAGTCACAGATAATTTGTTGCTGCAAACTACAGGCTCGCATCAGCCACTGGCCGCTCTGAGTGTTTGCTGAGCCCAGGAACACTTGGATAGGCTTACCCACTTCATGGAAAACAGATGTTTGCACTGTGGAAAGGATTCCTGTTCCCTTTTTGATGGTCTTAAGGATCCTGAGTGGGATCTCTCATGCCAAACAGCTGGGGTGGGTGCTGGGCTTGCTCACCTACCTAAGCCCTCACATGCAGGTTAGTCCAGGGCACAGCAGCAGGAAACCAGCCACCATTCCATGCCAAAAAACACACCCAGTTTATTTCATGCTCAGCCCCCAAGAAGCCATCTGAGTAATTCTCCAGAACAGCTCTAGAGGGGCTCGATGGCACCCCTTTTCTTCAGCCTGGGGGTGATCAATTCACAAGCAGAGGCAGCACAGCTGTGGGGCAAGGAAGGGCAGCTCATACTACAGCTGCCTTTGTTGCTCCTGCCTGGCAAATACCAGTAGAGACCACTTATCTAGACTGATGGGAAGGCATATGTTAAAGCATTAATTTGCCCTAAAAGATTGAGGCCAGGCCAGGATTTGTCCCTTTCCCAGTACTCAGTCTGATTGTAAGCAATGGGACTTCCACCATTTCCCATGGGAGATTATTCCACAACCTAATAGATCTCAATGTCAGGAAGTTTTTTCCTGATATTCAGCCATAATTCATATCCATGAATTATGAGCTACTGTCGACATCACATCCATTGAGGCATTCCTAGAGCCTGCTTCATTTAAAATTATATGCTCTAGTTATGCAGGGTTTCTGTGTACTAGGGCAAAATGCTTTTTCTGCAGGTTAATTCATTACTATTCAATTTGTTAACACTTTTTTCCTCGGTGTGAACAGTCATTCTGCAGTTGCATACCCTGTATAGTAGCACAGTCCCCATTTGGGGGTAGAATCACAATATATAAATATGACAAAACAACACACCAAAACCCATCCCTGTAAAGACATATTAGTCTGTTCCTGCAGATACTCCAACACTCAGTTAAATCAAAGCAGTAGCTCATACAACACCTGGTATGAGACAGAAAGCTTAGAAAAAACCCTTCTCAAGTACTTAATAAATTTTATTTCTGTCTTAAACAGAGGGAAGGTAGGGGAGTAAGGGGGGCAGTAGAGAAAGGGAAAGGGATCGGGAAGGGCAGGGAGAAAGGTACTTGAGCTGTGAGAAAATAGAGGAAAATTGAAAAGAGAATTACTTCCTATAAACAATGAGCCTCTACAACACAGTAAGAACATACAACAGCAAATAAAGACGAGGATGCAAAAGGTTCACTTCTTACCACTAATGCACTTAGAAAAATGGAGAAAGCTAAGGCAGGCTTCAGAAATCTGTATTGCAAATAATTGTGTACAAAACATTTCTGAGAGGGAAACTGCCTTTTAAGAACATTTGAGAGGAGAAAATTCATAAAATGTACCAATTTCTCAAAGAAATCAGAGGATTTCAATGAGAGTTATTTATTATTATGTTTTACCCAGCTAGCAGTGTTCTGCCATCCTGTTTGCAACCCATTTTACATAAATGCCACATTAGCCACTGGAAAAGGAAATGCTTCCCAAAGTAAGAAACTAGAAATACACCTGAGTTCATTTTCATCTCCATATGTGCCTAGCTCCTATTAATCCTGCATAAATCCTAGAGCAAGTTTGTAAGAATAAACACACAAATTTTACCTGGAATCATCTAAAAAACAGAAATCAATGTTTGAAAGCAGCACTGAATTTGCACAGTGACATATAATTTTGTGTTAAAGTTATTCCAGGTGGTTGATTTTTTTAGGGACAGTAGCTAAATACTATTGAGGGACCTACACAACAGGTCTGGTGAGAACATTTTGGTGATGTAGCAATCATGCAAAATCATAGAAATAATTTCAAATTTATTGAAATCTATATCTAGCCAGGTGGGACACTTGCTTTGGGCCGGAGGCAGGACAACACAGCTCCTACTGGACCAGATGTGTGTACACAGCAGGCAGACAATGCCCATAGCCTTAAATGGACTCAAATGTTGCAGAGCCTCCAGGACGGCATTAAGGCCACATATCTACATTCTGTTATCACCCAGTGAACTCATAGCAACTTGTCATTTGTATCTAGGCAGTTTCTGGTTTGCAGTTAGCCTTGCAAAGCTTGACAAAACTTTATTTGGTGGAGCTGTGAAATACCCCTTGGGACATATATGAAGAATAAACAAGCTAAAAAATTGTGCTCTAACTGCAACCCTCTTCCACAAGAGATGTTGAGAAGAGAAGGGTTGTTCTCATGTGACTATGGTTTTGCCAAAACACTTGAAATACTATTTTTTTTTTCATTTTGCTTTGGAACTAAGCAGTAGAAATTGCTGCAAAATGGAACTGTCATCCTCAAACCATCTGTAAAGGTATGTAACTCAAGTTGAAAGATGACTTGGAAAAAGGTAAGCTCTGTGATCCAGGAGGAAGGCTTTGAAGAAGGCAAAGGTTCTCATGCCCTTGCAAGAATGTAGCAAGGAGTGGCAGGTCCAGGAACCATCACTTTTCTTGGTAAGATGTCCCCAGAGCAGCCTGACATCAGCACCTGGTGTGAAAATGGCACTGGTCATGGGGTAGCTCATTGGTCTTACACCTGCTGCCTTCTTACTCAGTTGTCCACTGCCTCAGTGCCCTGCCTGAGGAAGGGGCACTCCTCAGTGTTTTGGAAGGGGTTAGTGCCCTGTTCTATCATCCCACCCAGGTTTTCAACCACCAAGCGTCCTGGCTGAGCACAGGCAGGGAACAGGACATTCTGGACTCTGGAAGTAACTGTCTGCCGATGGCATTTTTGAGGATGCAGATGAGTAGGTAGATTCAGGAATCTTTATATATGCAAGAGGAAATGAACAGCCTGGTTTCCACAGAGGTGGGTGTTCACAAGTTCATAACAAAAGAGCAGCCAAGAGAAGCTGAAAGACTGTTGAGAGCTTTAGCACAAACAGACTGAATGCACTGAAAAGAGTTGTTTCAAAGATACATCACAGCAAGATGTGTAGGAACTGGGAACACAGGAATAGAAAGCTATCCAGAATTTACAACACATCATATTTACAAATAAGGCACAGGGAATGGAAGAAACAATCAAGTTTAACACTTGTGTAAACAGAGAAGCTGATGACATTGTAATCAAAACCAAAAATGTGTACAAAGAGGGCTGACATTTCTTGAAAGTTATCTCAAATGGCAGTGCAGAAGAAAATAATCTTTAACACATAAATAAAGCAATCATTATGAGAACCTGCTACGTTTTCACCCACTATGTTTTACTCATTCTCAGACTTCTGTCTTGCTCTAGGATACGCAGGCGTGCGCCATTAATGGCACTTGCACAGCTGAACTCCCACGCATCATCCTCAGAATGGGAGTTGTGGTTAACCTCTGCTATGTCACATGCAAAAAAACACTCTTCACTGTATTCCTGTTCCTCACCTCTATATTCTTACTTCCCTGTAGGTGCAAAACATGTGGCTTATTGGCAGTGTGTATGCCCACCTTGAACTAATCTCCTAAATCCAGGCTTAAAGCTGGATAGTCATACCAATCAGCCAAGTTTTCTGTGTGTGAATCTTTCTTCCTTTGTGACCGTATTTTCCTGCTTCTGAACCTCTTACAAGGGGCCTAAATATAAGGATGAAAACTATAGATGGAATTCGTGTTTAAAATTAGCTTTCAGTGTAATCCATGTGTTTCTTTAAGGAAGACACATAGAAGCATGTGCATACATGTACATGTCCAACTTCTACATACATCTACCACATTTTTTAAACCTGTCTAGTGGGTAATATAAAGACTACTGGCTTAGCAATATGTTAATGCTTGCTCAAGCTTTTCAATGCAGTGCTGAAACCATCCTTGACACAGCACTGAAGCAGAAGCTGCAGCATCCCCAACTGCTGGATAAATGGAGTAAGAGAGATGAAATTTATCAGGGCTGCCAAGAAGTGCTCATCAAGACACATTTTTTTGACTAACATAAGTGTGCACTATTCTCACAAGTACAAAGGAAAAAAAAACAAAAGAAGGAGAGGAAGAAATTAGAACAGGCATTTATCAAGACAACCTGTCCATCTGATTTCATACGTTTTTTGCAAACATCACTTTTATTCAGTTACCAGTTGTTTTGGGGTAAATTGAAGGAGGAAACCTTCACTTCTAATACACTATCATTCTTCAAAAAAGTAAAGGCTTTACAGTGGATGAATGTATTTATTTGAAAGATACCACATTTCCAAAGGCACAATGTGTGCTAGGCATCTAGTAGTACTCAAGCTGACACTTAAGCCTTTGAAAATTTCTTCCAAGAACCCCCAATGTGAGCTATAATCATACTGTTTGTCTTTTAAGTAGCCAACCTGGAAAATAGAAAACTGGATAAAACACTCCAAAACATGAAGGATTGAGAAGCTCTCAGAGACTCCAAAGACATTTCAGAAAAAGAGGAACATGAGTTTTGTTATTAATTTGCTCAGGAAAGACGAAGTATCATTCAGTATAGGAAAGGCTGATACAACTGAGCCCCACAGAACTGCCAAAGAAAACATAGAAAAAAGAAATATAACCTATTCCAGCAGAAACAATGCAGGCTGGGGACTGGAGTGACCTGGGTTCTCTGATGCTGACTTTGAAGTAAACCATTCTACCTTCCTTTTACTTGGCTTCCCTTTGGATAAAGTACATAAATAATGATGCTCAAAGGGTTTTGAGAACCATCAGTATGGCTAAATCCTGGCTGACATGCAAAAATGTTGTTACTGCAAATGACAGGAGGACTGCTGCACTGTCACAGAACATATTCAAGGGAAATTTAAGAAGTCAAAATGACAGAAATAACATATGTTGTATTCAGACCCAACTACCTGCAGGGGACCACTTAATGTAAAAATAAAAGCACAGCCAAACTGTGGAAGGAAGAAAAAGGTGGACTGCCTTTATCAGAGCATCAAGGATAGAAAGGTTTCTGGCTGCTCCTTATGGTCAGGGATTCAGATGAAGATGACACTCTTTAACACTGTGTGATTGCTGCTGGCAGGAAGGACAGAGATTGGGAAGGAAATTAAAGTACCTGCTTCATTGTTTGTCTTTACACATGGACCAAACACAGCTGACAAATGTATCTACCAAAGGGCAGGAAGGACAAGACAAACAGAAAAAAAGACTAAGGGATAACTAGGAGAAGAAGAAACCTGAAAAGAGATGCTGGTCATCCTGACTAAACTCTCCAGTCTGGTAACTTTCTGGACAATTTCCCTGTCTTGCCCAAAAAATAAGAGACAGTTCTCACTGGAAAATGATGTTGGCTTTTACGCTGGATTAAAATCCAAACCTAGTGCAATCCCTAATCATAAATGCATTATGGCCCATACACATATTTGCCATTATTGTGATGTTCACTGAATTCTCTCCATGGTTCACCCAGATGATGTGGTGAACTAGGGAGGTTAAACAATGTTACAATTAACATCTTACTGAAAAACAAAGTACTGATATGAAAACAGTATCTGCTGCAGCTGCAGCTTCACATGGATGGAAAATGCCATGTAAGAGTTCAGTAATACTTCCAACATTTTACCTTTTGTGCTTCAGAGAAAAAGGAATTTTAGATTGAAGCAAGGAATTGCTGTATACTAGAAACCTGTAAGACACAATTTCTCTTCTAGTCATCGCTTCTAATCAGACAGATGGATAAATTGCTATAGAAGAAAAACACAAAAAAACCTCACCTAAAACAATGACTGCATCATTTTTATTTATTTCTTGCATTCGCTGTTCACATAGCAAGAAATTTAATTCCAGTTAGATCATTCTCTTGTGATACTTTTTTCTTTCATTTAATATATTTTTAAATGCTTAGAAGCATTGTGACAGAAAAGCATGTATTTTTTTGCCCTGGTTTATACCCATCATCCTTACCATTACAGCAAGACAAAAGCATTAAAGTAAAATTAATCATGTCAAAAGATTTTAGCAAAAACAAGGGAGACCATGCATAAAGCATCGCTTTGTCTAGTGTGAAGTCACGCTCTGATTAAAAACATATAATGAAAGTGAAAGTAATACATCATTGCCTTAGCAGTAGGGTTTTTGGGAAAGCTATGCAATTCTGAACACAAAAAATCTTTATAGTCTCTGGATTTTGCAATTATTATAGAATAATTCTAACAAACAAAACATTGTCTTACTTCCTTAAAGTTTAATCAATCTTAAACGTTGTAGTTAAAACAAACAACCAAAGGAGTTCTAGAATTAAACATGGACTCCTGGCAGGACCATAACTGGTAATTAAAACCCAAGCAGCAGTGGCTGGTTCTGAGCAGTGAGGCATGAGGTGGTGACACAGATACCCCCCCCCCACTACCCAACATCCAGTAAGTAGTTATGAAGACTACAAAATATCATGAAATAATGAAAACCCATTAACAGAGCAGAACTTTTGCTGTTACTGAAGACTGTCACACACCCATCAGGTGTGTCACTGTCACTGGGCATTTCTGTCACTGGGCAATGGCAGCCTGTTGCTGCTACATGACCTATGGAGTACCCAGTTAAAAAGTGAACTGGTGTTTGTGCACACGTAGGCAAGCCTGAAAAGAAACCATGCAGTGAAGATATTTGCTGTACTCTGCCATAAGGTCTATAAATGCCTCAACTTTGCTCAGGCACAACTGTGCAGTAAGTGTTTCAAATTAAACACCAATCTGCTTAAACACCAAATTATGATGTGTATAATATTATTTATAATCTCAGATTAGGATTGTGCCCATATCAAGCAAAATTAGGTGGAAAAAAATGTTTGTAGAATGCCTCTTACTTACTCCTTTTCTTTCCTCTTTATTCTGCCTCTATGTTGTCAACACAGAAACAATAACTCTCTGAGAAATACCAGACAGGAAAAATACACAGTAATACTAGACTGTGAAAAATCTACCAATCCCCTGAGCCATAGCATTCTTGCCTATAGATGATGACATTAAAAAATTGGAAATGGGTGCATGCTTCCCCTCCTCTCCTGGGTCTATGAACAAGGCAAGTTGTTTTCCTGATACCTTTCGAATTACTCCCATTAGTACTGATGCATTTGGTGCTTTGGCTATCCAGGCAGAGAGAGGTGGGCAGGATCTCCTTCCAATAGATCTAGTCTTGTCTAGGGAACAAAATGAGATTGCTCCTCTGCTGAGCTGTCATACTCGACAGCTCGTGCTGTTCCACCTGCACCCGTCCTCGCAGCTCCAACTGCGGTGCCATGGAGTCAGTAGTTCCTGATGGTTGATCTTCTCCTGCTCCTTATGCATCACACAAGGCAGGACACAGAGCCCTAAGCAACTGAGTGCTGAGAAGTGAGCCACTCTCTGTGCTGAGAAGGAAAAAGGAAACAGGCAAGCAGCTCCCTCTCAAGCAAGCCCTGAGAGGAACTGCTGGGGCTCCTCTCAGTGGAGAGTGACAAGAGGAGATTCAGGCTCCTCTCACCCACCTCCTCCTCAATGACCTTGCCACTGCACCCAGGATTGAGTGTTTGCTCCTTTCCCAACATCCCTATCCCCAAATGCCACTGGCACAGAGAGCAGAGAATGAGGACTGTAAATGGGTTTGGAGGAAGGGAGGGGGAATTTCTATGCACGCTTACATTGGATCAGTAAGCCTCTAAATTCAAAATGTGGCATTTTGTTGGTGTGTGGGGGAGCCTATTGGCAGCCAGAACGCTGGAGAAAAAACTCTGTAACAGGAGCTAATCAAATACACCTAAGGCGATAATAAAATAGAACATCTTGAAATACCTGACTACAGGAACTGAAATTCTTCCCATCACAGAACCTCGTGAGCAGGACATAGCTTTTGCTCTGCCCCTATTCACTGAGGAGCAAACTCCTCATTTGCACTGACAAGCTGAGAACTAACTGCAACATCAGGACTGAAAGCACTGTCTAAATAAGTGAAAAAAAAATAAAAACAAGCAGAAAAAAAGCCTTCTGCCTTTGCTGCTGATTGTATATCTCTGGTAAGACAACAGTGATTAAGGCAGAGGTAAAAGAGTAAAGAAAGAAAACTCCTTCCTAAACTGTCAAAAAAAGTACATGATAAATATAGAACTATGCCCTCTAAATTCACACCCCCCTAAATTTCATAGTATGTTGATACCACACCACAGCTGCACTGAACTACCACTATGTTTTGAGCTTGTACAGTTTATTGTCTTCCCCAAGACTCCTCTGTCACAGTTCTTCAAGTCCTTGCACTCCTATGCTGTAGTTCTTCAATGTTTCATGGAAAGGACAGAAGATCTACTTGGACTTATGTCCCATTCTCTCTTAAATTAGGAAAAAAAGGGGACACTTGAAACTCTTATTTCAACTGGATTTTTTAAAAATAGTTATTGCTACCATTTTGGGATTAGTTAAACATTTCCTAAGAAATAATGCTTGTTAACATTTTGTCTTTTTCAGTGTCAAAATACAGGCATCCTCCTCTACGTTCTTCAAACTTTAGCCCAGGCCAAGAGGGCATCCTTTTCTGGCAGGACTTGCAAGAACAGGATTACTCATGTAAAGAGAGGGCTGTGTATTTGACAGCTATTGTCTCAGCCAACACTGATGCAGATCCTGGGACCTTCAGGACTCCCAGTGCTGAGCAGCAAGGACTTGAACCCGAGCTGGCCAGGACTGTAAGAGACACCTTGTTTGTAACCACAGCACAGAATGTTACGTGCACTACCATAATGGGAAGTGAACTTTTCTTCCCTTGTTCTAAAGGTAACATAGAAAAGACTAAATTCTCTGCATAAAATTATTCTGAAACATCTCTCAAACCCACCACAGACAGTTCACCAACAGCTATTCCAACACCAGAAATGGACATTTAACCAGAGCATTAAGGTATCCTGCCTCTGGGTAGTTTCCCACAGTCTTGGAGACTGCAAAGCAATGTAAATAACCAAGAGCTGAATAAATTCCATTCTTACAAAATCTGGCAATCTACAGCTAGTTAAGATTCAGAAAAAAACTTAAATTTAGTTAAGAGTTCAGACCTTGAAGCAAGAGGTCCATTCTTCCTGCCTCTCCTGTTGAGCCATGGGATTAGACACAGCAAATGAAAAAAAACACCAGGACAATTCTGCCTTAGGCAGTATCACTGATTTTTCACTGACTTACCATTTTTAGAATTTTCTTAGATGTAGTGTACAGAGGTGGGTATTGTAACTCATTATTCTGAAAAATGTGAAGCATAATACATTCCCTAGCACAGATGCCGTAAACTTTTATAATTTACACTTGATATAACCTTTTGTAATTCTCATTCTTACACAACACCTTCAACTGTTAGTCCAGGTCAGCTATACCTAAACAGTCTTTATGTGGCACCACTTTGTGAAAGGCTCCTAAATCTTCCATGGGGAAAAAAAAATCACTCTGAAAGGGCATTATTTCAAGCCCTGAATCATAGCAATTTAAAAATTTTTTCATCCTAACATGTGTATGTAATATTAATGTGGATGTATGCCATTATAGGGCTTTGGATAAGGGAGAAGAACAGAATTCTGTAAAATGTATTTTACTGGGGAAAAAAAAATAAAATAAAAAAAACAGGTCTAATAGGAAATCCAGGTTTTACCAGTTGTCCAGTTTTAGAAGTATGGCTTTGATTTATGGATCAAAATTGCTCATTTATTATTTTATCTATACTGCTTTGGGCAATTTTGACAGTTAAAATTTAGTTTTATTGACCAATGCAGCCAGTTTAGCCACAAGGGGACTAATGCACACACAGCCTGCTGCACTCAAGAAGCTATGATTTGATTCCATGACCAAGTCAGACTGGGAATCACAACCAACATAACAATAAGTTCCAAATCTCGATGCTCGAGGCAAAATACTTACTCTAAAACCAATCCACTATTAAAAGAAGCTGGGAAAGAATTTTGTGATAGCAGCCTCCATGCACTGTTTATTGTAGCTGATATATTCCACCAATGCTTCTGTCAGCAATGGACGCAGTGTAGTACAGAGGAAACCTTTCTTTAATGATTGTGGACAACAGATAAAGCTGGAAGAAGGAAATGAAAATGCAAAAGAGAATCAAAGGTGTGCTCTAATACTACGGCTTACCAGGGATCTGACTCTTGAGAAAAATGTCTTGAAAAAACTTCCTTTTTTTTTTTTTTTTTTTTTTTTTTCCTAAACCAGATTTTATTCATATATACATAAATATGCATGGGTTCATGTTGCAGCTTGAAAGACTTACAAGTTTACTTAAAAAAAAAAACTTACTGGAATGATTTTAAGCCAATGTTAATTTAGGCCTATCCTATTATAAAATTAGCATCTTCTGCAATCTCAATTTATTGCTCCATTGTGAAGCCCCTTGTGATACATAAACAAATCTCTGAAGAGAAACAAATCAATAAAGTGTCTAATTTGATTAACCGTGTTTTTAAATTCATCAAGACAACTGTATAAAAATAAACCACTTACTTGTCAGTATTTTCCATGTCTTCTTTTCATCATCATAATACTGAACCAAATTGCTGGGTAGCCGGTCAGGTCCGGGAGGCAATCCTCCAACCAATAACAGCATTTTCTTATTGGAACGAATTCTTCACCCAAAACAAGAGGAAAGATGAACAACCACATTACTGAGGAGTATTTTTAGTGGCAACAAAATCATAACCATCAAAAGAATGTTCGCTGCTTGCAGTTTCCTATTTCATCTTTTTGTGTTTCTTTTCCCAATCATGTCTCAACAATTTCTTGAACCAAGCAGAAAAATGATCAGAAAAGCCGCGTATCTCTCTACTCATGGAATAATAAGCTTCCTTTATGCAATTTGTTAGAGGTTCATTCTAGAACGACCTTTTTCTTATATTATCCCTTTAAATCATCACTCTTTACAGCTGAATACACATGAAATGCTCTGGAGTTGTACTAAGGTTAAGCATTAAAGTTGCATGTCAAAAATCGTATTAGTCAAAATCATTATTATAAGCCATTCTACACTCAAAGAACCTTGAAAAAATTAAGGTTATGCAGAGAGTTTGTGAGCCAACTCTTTAATCACACACTGAACTTCAGATATATAGTTTAGTACAATTAGCAGCATTGGGCTAATGGTTATGGGTTAAATGCTACTTACAAGCACTTTTGTTTGTTTAATTTAGTCCAGACTCTTGCTTTCATTCTCCCCCCCGGCTCTCCCCCTCGTCTTTGCTCTCCCCCTGTGCACCACTGGCTATAGCAACACCAATTGGTAAAAATGAGACTGTGATGTTGTTGTGAGCCTCCCCAGAGTGGAGCCCTGCCAATGCTTGCCACTGATCCAGCGGCATGAACCTGCTCAACTGTGCAAAGTCACTCTAATTCCCTCCCTCTGTTTTTCTACCTTCTCCCCCAGGGGGCAACCACTGAAAGGAGTGACTACCCACCCATCAAGAGCTGGCAATTCGCTGCTATTAACCGTGACCGTGATTCCCAATCTGCCTGGCAGTTCTTAAGAACAGGACTGCAATGTCTCATCTGCAGTAAAAGTGGTTATCTGCACCCTGGCCTCCAATGCCCCACCTGATGAACGTACGATTTCTCTGCTGCATTAAGGGATTTAGCACAATTGTAAGTGAAAACTGGAGGGGAGGCCCAGACCCCCAGATGAGCCCTGATGCTTTAATAGTCACTTTGCATATAATTGAACTTTCACCAGTTACACTTAGCTTGGGTGAGATAACACTGAAATTAAGGTCTAGGCTCAAAATATTCCTGTGAGGTAGGAAGGTGGCATAGCCTGGAAAACATCCATCCATATGAATGACCGTGCAGCGGCACCATGCATTTGATGGAAAGCACCCTTGTCAAACACCATTTTTCCAGGCATGACAACATCCCTGTAGCACTCTGTGTCAGTCTGCAGCAAACTCCCCGGCCAAGAAAGACACAGAACGCCACAAACCAAAGCCCACTGCCAGAGATGCTCATGGTGGGGTCAAAGCAGCACCCAGGAGCTCCAACCTCAGCAGTGCACTCCAGCAGTGGGAGCTTCACAACTGAGGCACACTCATGACTTCACTCCAGCTGCTGCCTAGAATATGTATTGGCAACCCAAGGATTTAACTGCATCTTCTCTTGAGGAGAATGGGCAAAATGAACTAGATTGTGCTGTAGCCATGCACCAACCTTCAGGAACATCCTTCAGGAACAGAACACACAGCTGGAGGGCTGATCCACACAATGCTCCAGAATAAAATTTGTCAAATGGCTGTCCCAAAGATAACTATAGACTACAGATACATCTATGATAAGGATGGCCAGGAACTATCTGGTATACGGTCTTATCTGTTTTTAAACAGATTTAGGGCTCAGAGAAGGCTATGAATTGACAGTGGATGAAACAAAACCCTCAGTGCAGGAGCAGGAGTTGAACCATGGGGGCAGTGACACTGTCCCATGCTGTCCTCCCCCTTGATTCTCTCCCAACTTGCAGAGAGCCCCAGCAGTCCCTCAGTCGTTCTGACAAGTCAGCTTTTGATGCCTGCACTGCACCTGCTATGTGCTGTCAAATGAGGACTGTTACCTGCCCAGCAGACTGTGGCTGTGTAGGATATCAGGAACCGTCTCATGATCACTGTCAGCACAGACTCCATAGTGAGACCAAGCTCTGGGGAAAGCTTACTAAAGCACTGCCAGTGTCTTTTAACGTTCAGTCTATGCAGCAAAGTTTTTTAATGAGAGAACATTTGATAAAAACTATGCAACATGGGAGTATGATAAACTGGTTTTGGTATGAGTTAGGGATGACTGCATGTGTAACAAGTGGTAGAGCAAACCAGAGCCATAAGTCAGTTATGCATGGCCATCCCTAACGATAGAGAATAAATTGTTTATTCCAACCCTCCTGGTGCTGTATGTTATATCACAATCAACTCCCTGTGCATTGTAAAATTCAGAATGCCCTTGCAAGGTTTACTTGATGAAGGAGTTTATTTTGATTTTCATCTTTCATCTGTAAAACTCCCTTCTAACTCCAAAGCACTGTGGAAATCCAATGAATGGCCAAGGCTCAATAGTTAAGGTGAAGAATGAAATGTCAGATATAACTCTGAGTTTCCAGACTTTGGCAGTTGCAACTATCCTTAACATTACTTTTTCAGCTAAACAGCCTGAGAACTACTGTTTCTTGAGAAGGAGCAATGCTGCTATGCTGGTATACTTAAAAAATATTAATTTTTAAAATATGGTTAAAATGGGAAGTAACAAAACCACAGACTTTTAGTAGAAGTTTAGTAAGAACTTAATATTCAGCAAAATCTCTACCAAAAGCACAAGGAAATTTCACATGGCAAAGAAGAGATGGGTACTTTTACTCAAAATATCTAATTTGTCTGCATTGAGAGCTCTTCCAATGAACTAAGTAAAGATAGTACAGTGGCTAAAGACATGCAGGTTTAAAACTGATGTTTCCTTGGAGCCAAATCTGGTTTTTAAGTTTTAATGTGAAATGCTGCAATTCAGGTATTGAAAAGAGATTTTCCTTATTATGTCATTGTTATGTTTCATATTGCACTAAGCAGAACTGTTAGAATCTTACAATGCATTCTAAAATAAGAAAAACATGTAAATGACCACTGCTTATATGCAGAAGACTTTTCCAAATATTAATAAAAATGTAATTCAGTGAAACATTGTGAAGAGAGGATTTAAAAATACATGTAATACATTGAGCAAGATTAAGGCTTCCCCCTTTCTTGTATCATTACATACTTGGTATTTGGATAACTGAAGATTACATTGTGAAATGTTCTTCATTATATTTGACACACTTTTTTTTTTTCACAGTCCTTATTTTACAGTCTAGTATACTATTCAGTTACATGCTGTGGTTCACAGTGTCCCCAGCAAGGACTTTATGATCACCTTGTATTCTGTTAACAGAAGTGGGTCTTGGTCAGGGAAGGCTAAACTGTGGACAGACAGGCTGATGTCATGGCAAAAAAGTTAAGATAAATTCATCCACAGGTTATCTAGAAAGCATTACTTAGACTCCAAAACTCTAGTTCTCACTGATGAACATGCACGTGTTGTTATTATTCTGCGCACACTTTGCAGTTTCTGTTCGGCTAAGATTTTAAAACACTTAATTCACCTTAATTAAGTTCCTGGGTACCTCATGTGGTGTGAAATTTATTTTGTCTACTTACAAGACTGGAAACCAAAGTATATTTCAAAGTCAACATTTTCAAACCTCTGTAGTTTTTCCTCAGGCAGACAAATCCAGGAATCTGAGTATCACAGCAGTGGCTTCGTTTTCAGAGATACTCACCAACATAACTAAATCCTACTCACTTCAAAGATAGCAGCAGATGCCCATCAGCTCTAAAACTCAGATCACCAGTCCATGGTCTAACCACGAATATTCATGGCAAGAGGCTGAGCCTGAGAGAGTTTATAGACTCACAAGAAATCGGCAGAAAAGGCTGTAAGAGACCTCAACACTCCTGACAACCACTCCTACTCTTTTGCAACCTCGATAGCCTCATGTTAATAGAAAATGCATGAATGGGAAATACTCTTCTTGTACATTGTTTTTCTTTATTAACATATCCATCAATCTTGCACTGGTGGGTTTTCCTTATCTGGGCAATTAGTAGAAGTTCATTCTACAAAAGCTGGCAAGAAAACAAGCCTCAACAACAGGTTTGCTCCAGACTCTTCCAGTTTTTAAACAATGAACTAAGGCTCTGGTCCCCGCATTATGGAATGCAAAGAAAAGGAAATAATAAAACCATGAAGTGGCAATCCTGTGGTTCTTAATGCAACCAGTGTAGTGTTACACATCAGAAAGAGGAATGCACCTTAAGACATACAAGTGATCANAAAAAAAAAGAGAGAGAGAGAGAGAAAAATATTATTCAACTATACTTTTCTCTTAACTCACGGCTATCAGAGGTTTGGATCATTAATTGTCTTTTCATAAAGGCTATCACCATGGCTTTGAGTAAAGAGAAAGCTGGGTAGCTCTTCAGAGCAGGGACTTGACAAGTATGATGGCATCCTTGCTCTCCTGCTTCAGTGCTGACCTTAAACAGAGCAGAGCCAAACTGAACTCCAGCTGTTTGCCCACTGAACCCAGGTACAAACACAACCAGCCATAAGAGAAGCACAGACCCAGCAAGGGTGGGTGAATGTGCGGTGAGTTTTACTTACATCCTCACATCTCATTACATCAAAGGGATTTGAGAAGCTGGAGTCTGTCAGTGATACTGTCAAAATAAGTAAAGAATCTCAGAAAAGGGTGCTGTACTAACCTTCAGCAGAAACAAATTATTTCAGAGAGGTTTAGATACCAACCTCCAGGTAACAGAAAAAGAGACACATACTATCCCAATCAACATTTCAGTTGCAGACCATTTGTTTGTCAGCCCCAAAACCTTAATTTCATCTTCAGAAACCAGAATGGTCTTTAGCAACCCTTTTCTTCACAAAAGGCATCTGGAGGGGTGCTGTGTTCAATAAAAATGTAGTTGACAATCTAGTTGCACTCTACAAAATTGAACAAATGTTGCAAGTATCCATCTGCCCATAACTAAAAAAAATGTTTTGCCATGGAGAACATGGGGTGTGATCTTCAACAATTACCTTCCCAGCTCCTGAATGGGCATTTCAGTGCAACAAAAGTGTCATATGAAAATTGCTTATTTCAATGGATTTTGGCTTCCATAGTTGACTGCAAAGATAGCCATGATTAGTAACACATGTTTAATAGAGAGGAAATCTAATTATCCAGGATTTTAACGATGAACTCAATGAAAGCCATAAGGTACAATGTAAAATTTATTTTGGACAAAGGAATTTTATGAGGTTTTGTTATCACATAAAATGAATTAACAAACATCATAACCTATAGGTGAATAGGCATCCAGAATCTCTTCCTAACCCTACAGCACTGCCAGGGGAGGGACCTAAGTTGTCACAGTCAACAGACCAAGTCCTGCATAATGTCTTTCTCCTTAGGGATAAAGTATAAACATTAAGAATATCCTGATTTTGTCAGAACATAAAGGACTATAAAGTCTCTTGCAAATTATGACCAATAAATTGCTTAGTTCTTCAGTTCAAAGAATGTTCAAAAATTTGCTGAATGTATGGAAGCTACTTTATGAATGGATTTTTCTTGCCTCTTCTAATTTGCACCTAGAAAGAATGTGAAAAAACTTTCTAGGAATACTGAACACCTGGAAACCAGTCTTATCATGAAGATTCTGGCTTTCATCTTTTCATTGTCCATGTAGACATGCCTGGAAGAAGGCCCCAAGTACCAGTTT
Organism: Aegithalos caudatus; assembly: GCA_013389925.1. Lineage (NCBI taxonomy): Eukaryota > Metazoa > Chordata > Aves > Passeriformes > Aegithalidae > Aegithalos > Aegithalos caudatus. The sequence continues at coordinate 173,414 of WEIU01000036.1, read as the reverse complement.
TCATTGCAGCAGAGCTCACAGCAATGTCCACTGAAGATTATGCTCATTTAACACATATTGCTGACCACTGACAGAATGAAGTTTAGGAAGACAAATACTAAGCTGAGAATGATTTGCTGCAGACATTGACTATTGGTTTTCTCCTCTCAATCTACTAGAATTATTTTTTAATTTTGTCTAATACTTAAAAAAAAAAACCCACAGAGAATAATTAGTTAATGTTTCCTTTAACAGTAATCATTCCTTTTCCTTCTAAAAGCAGAACTCTAAGGGTAAGTGAATATTTTATCTGGCAGTCCACACTTAACTGTTACAAAGTTACCTCATAAGCTTAAAGTTCCTTTTTTCTAAAGTTGTCAGGCAATTTTCCATACCCTGTATTAAAAGAACTTAGAATCTGATTGAAGCGCTGAAAACCCCACTTTTCTTTATGAAACAAATCCCACTACTGTTGATCTCTAAGATAATATTTAAGAGTTAGCTTCCAGCTTTTAGCTGGAAGAGTTTTTAAAGTCAATGTCCCTTGCTATTTGGGGTACAAGCCTCTGATGTTATAGGGTAGTAGTGGCAGCTATCCTAGAAGAGTGACCCTACCCAGTGCTTCTTTGGGAAGAACACAGAGGAGTGTCCTTCTCATCTTTGCCTCCTTGCACTACCAGACCTGAATGCTAAAGATATCCTTACTAGCCACACACTATCTGGAGCATTGTAGGGGAGGTGAATTCAAAGGAATGTTATCAGTAAAGCAACGTGATGAATGAGACACAAAACCTCCTGTGTTATGAATATTCTTGGAAAATACTCAAACAATAGATTTTCTTCACCGATGGAAGTTCTAAAAAACCTTTAAGTAATTCCCTTTATCCTGGATACAAAAAGTCAAAGCTAAGTGCTTTTACAAATTGCTTTCCCTTCCTTAACTCATTTTGTTTGGCTTTTTTTTTTTTTTTGTTGGCTGGTTCCATTTTTTGGGGATTGTTTTGTTTTTATTTTTTGACAGAGGTTGTAAAGTGGAAATGCTTTATAGAATGCTTCAAAGTTGTCAAATCATCTTTTTGGGTTTTTTTCCCCTAGAAAATTTCAACCGACTCTTATTTTTTGATTTCCAGACTGTGGAAAGTCAAGAAAGTCCTTTTTTGTTTGATTCTGTGCTGATGTCCATGTCAACAGAAGGTCTCTGCATCAGAGGCTGTGTTCTCTCCAGCTGAGGCTCCTTTTCCTTAGGAAGCCAAAGGAAAGAAACACACCTTGCTGCCAGCTCACTCAAGGTATGACTTGTTACCTTTTCCACTAGGTTGTTTTTTTGTTTGTTTGTTTGTTTGTTTTAAACTGAAAGAAGGCATCAGTTGGGGAATGCAGGAAGAACCAACTGTGGCACCAACTTCTATTTACTTCCAGCTTCACTGCAAACCGTCTGCTTCCATTGAACTTGGCAGCTGACAGTATTTGCTCAGTTCATTGTCTGCTTTCCAAGAATACAGCAAGTGTTGACTACTAAGTACTAGGCATGACGGTCTTTAAAGAAAATTTCAGGGAAGCAGCAAATATGAAAAATGATGCCAGGAAGTATCTACCAATAGTCTTCAGCTTTCCATAGTCTTCAGTTTCTTTAGATGGTCCTTTGGTAAACATGTAATACCAGACAGAATCTGCTTCAACAAAACCAACATGAGAGATGTTTACAGAGCAGGGGAATCCAGCTCAAACCCTTCCTTTAGGATTCCTATTCCCTGCGCAATCTTCTCAGGCCATGCTGAGAAAAGGATAATAACAAACCTTGCTCTGATTTAGAAAACATCTTGGATTTTTAAAACACAGGAGTTGTTTGAAAAGACAAAACACTGTTTTTACAGATTATACAGATTTTTTCAAAACATGAGTTTAACAGAAGCAAAGCTTTTTCCTGGAAAACTATTTTCTGTTGATTTTGTGTTCTACATTAGCTCTCCTCACTCCCCTTGCCCCCAAGGCTCCCTGTGCTTCCTCCTCAAGTACAAATCCAAACAATCACACCACCACAGTTCTGTTCCATTTACTGCTCAGCAGTTACAGACTCAGAACCTCCATATTCTTCTGCTATAAAGGAAAAACTATAGTGACCCCAGGCCACAACATGCCTTGTAAGACCCTCTCCTTTCTATCTCTTCTCTCCACATGAAAGGGATGCACATCAGGCAAAGAGTGAACAGAAAATCTCAGACCAGTAGCCAAGACATATATGTCTGATGCTCACCATGATCCTACAACACTCCATTTGTAAAAGGTACACCCTAAGCATAAATCATTCCAGGAGGATTTTGTCTGAAACGGGACTTCCTTGTCTAGAAGGCTCTGCACCACTCACAACCTATGTCCTTCCCAACAGGACAGAGATGGATTGTCTTGCCAAAGGATGGGCAAGAACAGCACAGGAACTCATGGGGGACAGTTCTGCTTTTAGGGATCTGCATGACTCGTACAGCTGCTATATAGACTGTCACAGGTGGTGGAAAGGGGCATTTTTGCTCCAGCATTTGAGGAAGAAGTTCCCATTTTCATAGGCACTTTGTCATCAGTTTGAGTGGCTTAGTAATATTACTTGTTTCTAAACTTAGTTTAATTCTCCCTCTAGAACAAGCTGTTCTGAAATCCAGTGAAAGACTTCTCCCCAGAAAAAGAGTCTGGAGATGCAGATGCAAGTATTTGAAGCTGCTTCAAGTGCTAAGAAGGCAGGGTGACAAAGCCGAGGAGGAGCACAGTTCAGCAAACTGCAGCAGCCTTTAAATATCCAAGCACAAAGGTCTGGAGCAGTGGGGATTAGTGTGTGGGAGGTCAGGAGCCTGGTGGGAGGGGCACTCAGGGTAACAGAGGGTTCCAGAGAGGGGACAGATAGAGGCAAAGTTCAGAAGATTGGATCTGGGGAAGAGCCCTATCGTCCAAGGACATAAATCAGGAGGGACTGCCAGTTCTCAAAGGACACTATTCCAAGTAGTACCTCTGACTGGGAAACTGGCTGGCAGGGCAAGTACCAGCACAATGTGCCTGGCAGCCCTTCTTCACCTGCAGCTGCTGGAAAGCTGGTTGTCCATAAAAAAGGCCATTAAATGCTCTTCATAAATTATGTTTCTCCTATCAAATACTATAACTGAGCCAAAAAAAAAAAAAAATGACTATTGCCAATGCCTCTTCAGCTCTCAAGGATTTTACCACCCAGGACATGTGTGTCTTTAAATTGGCTCCCAAGGACTTTCCCAACCTACAGAAGTCCTTTTAGGACAGTGGTGCTTCCTCTGCCCATAATGTGAGCTCCAGACCTCCCACCTTTTGGAAACTCCAGATCTCTCCACTTACAGTTCAGCATGAGCTTGTCTCCAGTGGCAAATGAATGCACATGAGGCAAGTAAGGAAAGTAGGTGAGACTAACTAGGATTAAACTAACTACAGGTCTGTGGTTCACTACCCCACAGCCTCTAATGTGTCAGCCTCCCTTCTGCAGCTCAGCTGAGAGAGTCTTGGCACATGTACAATTTCCTGATATTAATTCAGGCACATAAAAACTGATCCAAAGCTCACTAAAATAAACCAGAGCCTCACATCCACTTCTTCCATACTGTAACGCAAAACTTAATAACTCACGTACATTTTAAGATATGTTTTTCTTATCAGGATGTAAATTCAGGATACGTAGTATTTCTCACTTGCAATTAATCATGAATACTAGTTAAAAATCCAAATATTGCTGTTATAATCACACAGGGACAGGTAGGTGGTTGTAACCAGAACACAAAGTGCATTTCAATGAAAAAACACACACTTTTTTTACAACCACCAAACATGCCTTGCCAAGATTCTACAAAAATCTCAGCAGAAAAAGAAGTCAAATTGAACTACGGTCTGTGAGATTTGGAGACAAATAGTGTATGCAGGAAGGAAATTATTTAATTGCCAAGGGATATAACTGTTTTTTTTTTTCAAATTTTTAATCTCCTCTGTAGAAAGTAAAACAGACCAGGCATATATGTCTTCCACATAAATGCCACTGTCTCACACTGTTCAGCACCTCGTATTTTCCTTCTTCATCAACTATTATCATCTTCCTAATGAATTAAAACTGTTCATATCCTCTTTATCACCCGTCACTGTTTGTTTTAAATTTCACTTTCACTAATACTGCCTAATGCCAAACAGTCTGGATGACACCCTCTCTCCACTGAAATGAAATTAAAAAAAAAAAAACCAAAAAAAACAAACAGCAAACCAAAACACCTCTACAACTAGCTTTAAGAGGACCAGAATTTGCACTTCTAATCTCCCCAAGTCTGGCAGTCCAGGGAACAAAAGTATAAAAACCCAGCTGGGTCTGTACATGCTGGGACTTCGCTGAATCCATAAAACAGCACAGGCAGGCTTAGCCTTCTTATTTCTTTGTCTCCTTATTTCCCTCTTTTCTCTTGTGCTCATTAATTCTGTATTTTCTGCCTAGGACTTTTCCTATCTTATGTCAGTTGGTTGATCCTCATCCATTTTTGCTCCCCCAAATCTGAAAAAGCTTTTCCAGAAACTGCAATACTCAGCTGTTATTGACAACAGATGATGTTTCTGCCAAGAATTAGTGTTCCCCCTTTTGCTTCATTCCATATCTTTTTTTTTATCTGCCAGGGTCTTTTTTGTTTTGCTAGTTTCCTTTCCTGTCTAGTATCCTATTCTTACATTTTTCTCCCTTCAAAACTATCCTTCTCTTACCTCTTCCCTCATATGTGCTTGTTTCTTGTTTCCACTACTTGTATTCCATTACTCCCCTAGGGTATCTCAACTCCTTTCTTTTCCTGCAATTCCCCCTCTGTCCCAGTCTGACTTCCCTCAGTCCCCTCTGCTTTCAGGTATGCAGCTGTATTTGCTGCCCTGCCAGCAAATCCTGGGAGGGGCAGACCAGCCCAAACACACTTCGCTGGTGAGAGGAGCTGCAGGTGGTAATGCTCTATCCCCAAACTTTTAAAAAATTGAAAACACATACCACGTACTATATAAAATACATTATATTATACAATAAAGCACAGAGACATTTAAATCAACGCAGTATGCTGGTGAAGAGCAGAGAGTCAAACAAATGTCTGGAATATGGACTTTCCCCTATCTAAATGCATTTTCTTCCCAGAACTACAGAAGATGATACAGCACAGAGCTATGTGTCTCTTTCAGGGACAGACAAACATAATTTAAGCTTAATGTTCATGGTCACTCACCCCACTCCAAGTTGAAATCAACTATAATTTTTCCTAGTGACATCAAAACTGACTGTGTCTCAGAGACTTTAACAGCTGCTTGTATGCTGAGGCCCTGGTGAGATGAGGATCACTAAGCCAACACTATTACTAACTTTGCTCAGAATTGAGCACCTGATTAAATGTCAAATCAAAGCCAAAACACCCATCCCCTGTGGTGAAGTCCTAAACTTCAGAGTGCACAGCAAAGCTCACAAGTCAGGAACATAATTCCTCAACATAATTCCTTAACTTTTAAAATTCTGATCATTTAATTGTTGTACCTTGAAAATTAATTTTACAAAAATACATCAGGACATTGGAGCATTACCTTCTCTTAGAAAAATTAATGAAAAACCCGTACTCTCTCTGTAGGTAAATAGTGTTTTTCACTGCAGCACAAAAGACAACTCAGGTACTTCCTAGCCCCAGCATCACTTGCACTGCAGGATCTGAATTTGTGGCACAAACATTATAAATACTTTTGCTCACAGACTGGCTCTTGTGAGCCCAAATCTCTTTCCTACACAGGATTAACTTTATAGTTACATTTCAGAGGAGAATCAGCATATTTTGAGCTTCTTATTACATTCATAGCCCTGATGCCAATCTACTCCAAAGTGTGCATATGGATTTGTAACATAGGTCCTTTTTTAAGCAGCTTGTTATGAAAAACAAAGAAAAAAAAAGTTATTTTTAAAAATGCAGAAAAGTTATTGGCAAATTCTAACACTGAGTGCAATTCTCCTTTCTTGAACATAGCAGGTGGCTATGGCACTGGGCTGCTTGCATTTCTCAACCCTTACTGTCCTGTGCAAGAGCTATTATACTGCACAAGAGGAACAGTTAATCTCTTTCTAAAGACATGTGAATCTTTGGCGAATGACCTTTCGTTAAATTCCAAATTACCAAAGTCACCATTACTCACAGAAAAAAGTAATCAGAGTTTTGAACTCTTTTTCTATGTAATAATTTTTATGTATTTGCACATGTTAGTTACTTTTAAGATTTCCTTCTGCAAATTAGTGATTTAAGGAACTCTTTGCAGATTTTCTTCCTTAAAATAAAATTTTACTGAATGAATGTCAACCTGTTAAAATTGCTACTTTAGAGAAACTATGAGTAACAAAGAGGACAAATCTCAAAATCTCTGTAGTCTTGAATGCTTCTTTTTTTCCTCCTTCATGTTTAAGAAGGCACTTAGGCAGCCTGGCAAAATCTTAAAGTGATTAAGATTCAAAGACGGGCCTTCGTGACCTTTATGAATTTCCAGGAATATCATCCAAGACCAAAAATGAAAATATAACAATTTCATTTTGCATTACTAAGCATTTCAACATCTCCAGCACTTTAACACTTGGAGTAAGTTCTAATGCCTGCTTATAAATAAATCTAAATGGTTTTGCTCCCATTTCACTGCTACTAAAGAACCCAGTCAAGAGAAGCTAGTTACAAGACTGTTATTAGACACACATTAAACTTGGGAAGGTGACAGCATGTTTTCACCCACTGTGGTTAAGGGTCTCTGAAATACCACTGTTTGCACAGACATGCAGACCTATTACAAATAGAAAAGTAGCATTGATGGTATTTGGAGTTTTCTGTAAGTCATTAAGTGCAACTTAGACTCTCATCTAGGACTACCTAGAGTGCAATCCCTTTGTGTATGCTCCGGCTTACAGGGAAAGCCAGCTCCCAGCACCAGCAGTATCAGATTCTTGCAGCATCCATGACACTTGTAAGCATTCAGTGGTCAGAACACCACTACATATCCTTCAAATGACATGGACCACTGAAGCTGGAAAGGTATCTTCACTGAACCAAGCAGGCTGGTATCTCAGCAATCCACCAGGACACAAGCATCAGCTTGCCCCCGGCAGCGTGCAGAATCTTGCCTGAGGAGCTAGTGGGGTTTGCATTTTTGAGAGTCATCACTTTTGGGCGTTGAAATGCTAAGGGCAGGCAACCAACTTACAACAGTGGCATCCCAGAAACACTTTATGATGCAAAATAGCTGTATTTGATGTTTTTGATTTCAGAGTGAGACTCAGTTAGACAACAAGGTGATAAGCATGACAGAACACTAACACAGTGAGCTAGCTAGAAATAATAAAAGAGGGCACACCATCTCCAAAGTTAAACCATCTGAGTGCCTATTACACTGAGTATAAAGAATCTTCTGGACTAATGTTAATAGAGTGTGTTATCTAAAATATTTATTAATGTACTAGTTTCTTTCTCGTTGCTGTCAAATCATTAGTAACATGCCCCTATTAGTTAAAAAGCTTGTAATAAGCCGAAGTGTGGCTTGATTTCTGCACTACCACTGTATTATACCAACACTAGAAGATGGTATTATCTTTCCATCTGTGAACAAAGTACAAACATATTTTATAAGAAAATAAATAAATTTTGGATATGTTCACTCCTTGTTAAACTACATGCTGTGCGTTCACTTCCTAACACCAACCTCATATCGTCAATCTTTGACATCATGATTCATTACCTTATTAAATTAAAATAACTGATATGTCATAGATGTAAGGACTATGAAGTCACAACTTTCCATGCACAAACAGGGATATCACCCCACCATCAGCAATATCAGGGTGTGCATGGATGATGCAGTTATTTATGCAAATAACAGATTTAGGACTTGGTTATTGCAGTTCAAAGATGTAACCCCCTGTTAAGCATAAACATTGTGGGAGAAAAAAAAATTAATTATAGTAAAAAGAAAAAAAAGCAAAAAAAAAGCAAAAAAAAAGCCTCCCAAACCCAGATTCCCAACGCACGGGCGGCTAGAGGGCCGAGGGGAGGGGACGAAAAGTTTGGTGGTTCAGGGGGCGGGCNCCGCCGGGACTCCCCGGGCAGCAGCCGCCGAGGGGGCGTCCGTGAGGGCATCCCCCCCTCCCCGCCGCCGCTCACCTGCTGGCCAGGCTCTGCCGGCAGTGCTGCCTGAAGGGCATCAGGTGGTAGTTCATGGCGTCCAGCAGCAGCTTCTGGCAGACGGGGTCGGTGCGCATGAAATCCACCGACTGGACCCGCTCCACCAGCTCCGGCGCCGGGATGAGGGCGAAGCGGAGGCGCTTCATCAGGTCCGGGGCGTACTGCATGCGGGTCTCCCGGTCGTGCTCCAGCCAGAGCACGGACATCTGGAAGAGCGCCAGCTCCGACTCGACGGGGGGGGGCAGCGAATCGAGGAGGGCGCGCATCTCTTCGAAGTTAAGCAGCAGCACGTCCTCCACCAGGTACTTGTTGGCCAGCTTCTTGGTCTCCTCCAGGCCGTGCAGGGCGGCGATCTTGCACACCTGCTTGTAGTTCTGCACCGAGATCTGGTCGTTGAGGAACTGCACGCACAGCTTGGTGACCTGCGGGATGTGCAGGATCTTGCTGACCGACAGCACCTCCTCCACCGTGTCCAGCGAGAGGGTCACGTTGGCCGTGTACAGGTACTCCAGCACCAGCCGCAGCCCGATGGACGAGCAGCCCTGCAGCACCAGGTTGTTGATGGCCCGCGGGCTGGCCAGCAGCTTGTCCTCCGGGGAGGAGGATGGGGTGCCCGGCTCCTCCTGCGTCTGCGGCGGCGGCGGCTCCTTCGGCGGACCTCCCAGCCCGTCCT
>WEIU01000036.1:149187-159187 GCA_013389925.1 Aegithalos caudatus | reverse complement strand
GACATGTTCTCCACACTTTATCTCATGATATATTGTACCCTCACTTTTATAGCTCTGTTCTTTTGTTGTCAACCCTCCAATTGTAAAAAAAAAAAAAAAAAAAAAAAAAAAAAAAAAAAAAAANAAAAAAAAAAAAAGAAAAAAAAAGTGGAATGTATGCCCTTGAATGAAATGCACGTGAAAGGACACTGGAACAAGCACTCACAGAAAGTTTTACCTGGTGTGAAAGCCTCGAGCCCCATCCCCTTTCACAGATGATGCTCAGGGTCCTGTTAATTAAAACACACACCAGGAGTGGGACTTTGTATGCCAGGTCTCATGGTCTTTCTCTTTGACTTGGCCAAGGATGCCATTGCATTTACAGAGCTGGAGTCAGATTGCTCAGGAATGCAAAGGACTGGAACTGAAAGGCATCAAGGCAGTTTTTTGCTTTTATTTATTTTCTGGTGACCTTAATAAAGAAGTTCTGCCATACCTCTCTCTTTTTCCTTGCCAGATAGATGCCTTCCCCCTCCCTTGGATGTCAACTATTTCTGCAAGAAGTTTCCAAAAGAGGTAAGGCAGCTGGTGGTGTGGGGCATGGTATTCTTCCCAAAATTACACCATCCTATGCTGTTTCTAAAACCATATTCTTTGATTTGCTCTAGTTGTGGCTTTCTCCCTGCTGTATTGTGTTGGTCACACATATTTTGACTCTGCTGAGATGAAGAGAATTGTTAATTACAAGGTGCCTTCATTTTGATAGTAATGGGTGTCTTCAGTGATGGGAGTTGTCTCCCAACTGTAGTAGATGGGAAGAATGATTTTTGTATCACATTTTTTATGCTGAACTTTGCTGCCATCATGGCTGTAAATAAACCCCGTGGGGTTTTGTATCAGTTTGCACTGACTAATGTGTCACACACACTTACACCATTGCAAGCTGCCAAAATACATCCTGGTAGCAAGTTTCTTGGACTAGCATACTGGTATGTTTTGCTCTTTAGTGAAAAGACCTGGTTAATTTTTATTTAACTTTGCTACACTAACTCGGGTTGAAATAAAGTTCAGACTTAACTTACGTGTATGATTTGTGGTCACTTATAAGTTACATTGGAGAAATAGTTCCAAAAGTCCTGGGTATGGTATTTTCTAAATGATCTTTAATATTTTGAAGGGAAACTTCAAAGTTTCTAAGTTGGGTGCTTGATTTCAAAGTGGAAAATTGAAGTTCATTTCTTAGAGATGGCAGCTGTTGGCAGAAAATACTATGTGCTTGCTTGCTTCTTCCTGTTACTCCCAGACCTGCACCATGTAAATTTTTTTTTTTCCTTTGGAGCAAAAGCAGATGTACTTGACACTTGGTTTAAGCAGGGATTATTTCACATCTCTAATCTGTATACCTGAAACAGTCACAGACTTTAGGGAAACCACTAGGAGCAAAGACCATCTCCTCTGAGGCACTAAATACATAAGCAGCCTGAAGCCTTCCCTATCATAGCTATAGGGTTCTATACCTAAACTGGATTTCCAGAGACGAGTGGGCAGTGGCCCATGCTTTCATCTTTTCAAAGCCAGGGGTTTGGAGGTGTGCTTTTAGTCATCATCATTTTCCTCAGCTCTTTCCATCCCAGCAGGTTCCTTTGTTTACCAGTCTGATTGCAGGGACTTGTCATAGGGAGGTCAATACTACAAACTCCAAGTCACATCTTGCCATTAAAGGAAGAAGTCCTGGTGCAGAAGAGGCTTTTATCAAGATGGGATAAGACACAGTCATTGAAATCATAGAAAACAAACTCAGTAAATAAACAAGGTTCATTTCAGTAAGATTAATTTTATTAAAAAGAGGAATTTTGAATGCCTTTATTGTCTGTGCTTGTAATATAAAATATATCTCTGCACAGCTGATGTTTTATGGGGGATTTTTTGCAGATTTTGTTGTGATATATACTGGTATCCTGGTACACCTCAGAAATCAAGTTACATGCACAGTATCTTTATTATTAAGAACCACAATAAGTGTCAATTCTGAATACCTGCCCTTTTGTCCTTGAGACTGTTGTCAGAAACAGAGCTTCTGCTGCCTCCCCTCTCTGGGGCACAGGATTTGTCTTTTGTACAAGTCATCTGGCCTGCTGAAACCTCTCAACAGTCTGCATTTCTGCCACTGTTGCATTTCAAATGGTAGAACAGAGATTCTGGCATTTCAAATGGTAGAACTGAGATTCTGGCACTCACCAGAGCCAGCTGGACGTGGATGGGATGTGCCACCACAGGAAAAGAAAGTTCTTTCCAGGGACCTTTCAGAAAGATGAAGGCTATGGGTGGGCTGGGTTGTTTTTGTTGGGCAACAAGCTGTGCTGATTGTTTGGGGACAGTCGGATCTGAGCACACAGGTCCCTTTTGAGGTACGAGTGCTGCACAAGCAGATGAACAAGAGCAGTACTGGCAGTTACCAATGGCATTGTTACTCTTGCTGAACGTTGTTGAACAATCCACCCTAAACTTCTGTCCTGGAGGTCTGTAAGCTCACACTTCCAAAGGCAGACCTGGAGTCCCAGTGCACTGTTCCTGGAGTACAGATTGACTACTCACTTCTTCACTGGTGGTGTCAGTGGAGGAGTAGGGCAAGTGTGGAATATTTCAGGTGGCCATGGTGGTGGTAGACCCACAAGTCTGGATATCTGGATTCCAACCACTGGCACACAGCAATTGTACCTACACTGGCCTGCATACTTCAGTTTAGCACGTGGGAACCACTCGAAGCTTCTAAGTGCCTTGCTGTTCTCCAAGGAAACCATTTCCCTGGAAACCAGGGAGATGTGAGGCACTGGAAGGAGCTGGGAGGGCAAGAGAATAAAAAGTTGTCTTGAGTCTAATAATATAGATGTAACAACCTTGACCCAGGTACATTCTTTAATATCTTTATATTCTTTTATATCTTCAATATCTCTGTGCTTCAGTTAACAAATGCTAAAAAGGGTTTTCATTAGTGCAGTCCGAGCCTCTCCCAGCTTGTGGTTCCTCAGCCCTGCTGAGCACATCTGCCCAGCTCCAGACCCAGCTGGGTATTTCTGAATGTTTACTATCACCATTGTGATGCAAGTGGCTGCTGCAACTGCGTGACTGTAGAGACTGGCACAACTGGGCCCCGAGGTGTCAAAGGTGTCCTCACGGCCTGTGAGGTGTCCTGTTTAATCCATGCTTGCCTTGTGCTTTGAGATTCCTGCAGGAGTACTGACTGGTTCTATTTACACTCACAGATACATTGGGAAGTGTTGTTTCTGTGCCTGAATGTATACAAACCAGAAATTTTATTGTAACGAAGAGTCATAATACTATGAAGTATTCAGACTGTTGCCCTGTTTACCCAAAACTCTGATGGGGGTGGACTGGGAGCTGCTACATCGTACCCTAAATGAGTGATTCTAAGAGCACTGAAGGGCAAGTTGTTCCCCCTCTCACAGTCCACAAAAAGGCAATAGAGTAAACGACATTAAAAAAAATTAATGCAATGCTGTGCAATCAAGATGACATGAATTAAGTCTGTAGAAAACCAGTAGCTTCTGAAATATCAAAATATGAGGTATTTCCTTTGAAAGAGTTATTAAAATAACTTGGGGGGGAGGCGGAACTCAGAACTGTTAAAAGAAGCAGTTAAGCTTGGGGAAATTGCAATCTAAAAGCAAGGTGGATTAAGCAAATCCTTCTGTACAGAACCATGCTACAACTAGGAACCCTCTAACCATCACTTGGAAAAGCTTACGCTCTGGGACTCGATTTTCAGGCATATAATACGAGCTTTAGTGATTGTGTCTGCACTGTACTCCCAATTAAGGGATACTCTCTTGTGCTTAAGTCCATTTCTGTTCAGGAAAGCATTTAAGCATTTCTTAAACCATATTCTTAAGTACTCTCTTGAAAGGGAATGCCTTCCTGTTGTGGGATATGTGTGTGCATTTGCCAGGCAGTTTGGCTGAGTTTTCCCAGCCTGGTGCACACAAGACTCATTGCAAAACTAAGAGGAGGATACATTGGTGGCAAGTGACACTGTTGATTGCTCTAAAGCCACAGTCAGGCTTTGTAAGTGTTCCATCCCAGTTGCTTGGTTTCTTGAGGCAGCGTTTTGAGACACACGGGGGAAAGGGCAAGCTTCAGAGCAACAGGAACTAACTGGATTGTAGTGGCTAGAGTACATTTTTGTACTGAAGAAATATGTAATCCATGGGTTTAATGTGACTCTCATAAGCCCCAAGAGAGCACTATCAGTTTTTAAGGGAGAGAGGAGTTGCAAAAAAAATTTTTAATCCCTTTCAAGCAAAATCTGCTGACAAAGAGTTTTGTTCTCCATCAGTCTAAGTGCTCTGGGGACAGAAATCTTTCTGATAGTGCTCCATTTTAACTGCCCCAAGATTTTCTCCCTTTGGATGTGGCAGAGAGGACTCACTGGATGTCCAGTCCCCCATGTGGAAATAATGACATTAAATAATGACATTAAATAAACTGTGACATTAGCTTTGACCACTAAGATGCTTATTCATTCACAAATTTGGGGGTATATGTGTAAAAAAGAAAATGAAAGGTGAAGTTAAGATTCATGGTTTCCGCTTGGTTTTCTCCACCTTTCTAAGACAATACAGAGCACCTTCTGACCTGGCTGCTTGAAGCCTAGGGCTGTGCTGCAATAGTGCAGTCTTGTTCTGCTGCAGGGGGAAAGAGGATGATCTCTCTTGATCTCTCTGTGGAGATCATGTGTCATTGCTTTCTCAGTAACCAGATTTAGCACCACTGTGAAACAGTGAATCTGCTGCTTCTCCCCTTTCCCAATTTGTATTTTTAAAGTCAAGACCTCATAATTCAAATTACTTAGTTTGCTAAGAGAAAAAACAGAAACACAAAACATAGAGACAGGCCTTCATGAGATTAAAACCAGGTAATCTTTGATTTTATGTAGTCAGTGAAGGTCAAGCATTATTCCCCTAACTAGCGTTGACCCTCACTAGTTGGTGAAGGTGATTTTGGTGAAATCCAGCAGAGGCTCCAACTTAACCCAACTAGCTACCCAGATAAACAAGTCCTCTGTCTTGTTTCCACCAGATCCAACTGCAAAATAGGTACCTGAGGTTGGTATAGCATTCTAAAAATACCACTTTTTTTTTTTTTTTTTTTCTTTCAGGAATTATATAAATTTAGTAGCAGATAATCTTTGCTCAAGTGTTTCTCTGTTTCTCAGCAAAGTGGGAAGTTGTGTCCAGCTCTCTCTGGTTCAAATCTGGCCCAGGCAGTAGTAGAAACTAGAAAGAAGTCATCACTGAAAGGCTGGCAGGGCTCTGTGTGTCACCAGCCAGCTGTTTCAGCCCAGCATCTAGTTCACATAATAAAAATATCCTTATATTTGGCTCTGAGTGACATTGCCTTGGAATACAAGCAGATCATCTATGGTCTGCTTTGTCAGGAAGGATATGTCAGCCATTCACAGCTGAAAATTGTTCCTCTGCACCTTTTCAAAGATTTCCATAGTGTCAAATGGGAAAAGTGAGGAAATCAACAGTAGCTCTATTTCTCTTGGATTAAGAGGAGACTATAGTTTTCTCTGATATTGACAAACTCATTCATTAGCCCTTTATCAAGGTTTAAAAAGTGGGTGTAAAGGTAGATATAATTAATTCTAAAAAAATGATGTAATAGAACAAAGCAGTATTTGATGTTGGAGTCCAATCATGAGAATTGAATATTTTTTTTCCTTTAGACTCACATTCCCTGGGTGATTTTCAGGTACCTATTGCTCAAAAGATAACATCTTCCTGTCTGCCCAATGCCTCATACTCATTTACACCAAGATATAAATAAACATCCCAGAAGTTCTAGAGCTGAGAAGTAACACTGGAGAAAAATTAAAAAGGCTTCCATTTTAACTTCATTTGGATACAGCTCATCAGCAAGCAGTTCATATAAAGGGATAGTTGATATAAAGGGACAGTCCTGGTGGATCCAGTGACTACTCACACAAGCTGTGAATCTGGCCCACTACTATTTTACCTATGATAAAACTGGGAGATAAGCAGAACGAAGACCATCCCTTTTCTGAGACATAATTTTTTTTTCTTCAAATTAGACATATTTTGGTTACAAAAGATTGCAAAATTGTTCAAAATAAACTTAGGATTTCTGTGGTGCTTGTCTCAAGAATAGCTATGCTGATTAAAAAAGAATAAGACTAAAAGGAAAGCTATTTATTGCTCCTTGACTTTGTTTTCAGACCTGAATGGATTTTAAGTGCCAAGTGAGAAACCCTTTAAAATGGTGTTAACAATGAAAGTTCTGTCTTTTTATACCACTGTGGCATTCATGTAACATCCAGGCTTTTCCAGCCTCAAGTCCACTGTCAAGAACTCCCACTGACAGACACCCAGACTAAAACTAGGGCAGTGACCCGAGTTATTTTGGAAGTTACAGCTCAACATACAAGATTTCATGCAATAGCTCTGATGACAAAAATGAATTTACCACATGGAATCTCACAACATATTGTGCGGTAACTCAGAAAATAACTTGGGCTACCATTGCAAATACCTATATATAATACACATTAACAGCATTTATAGACACTGATCTATTAAGTCATTTTCCTACACTACCTTCAGACCTTTTGTCTGAAGCAGAAAAACCATCATTAAAGCTATGGTTTGCCAGACAATTACTTTGTCAAATCTCAAGAAATTGCATAATAAATTGTATACATGCATCAAACATGAACAGCAGAGGGGTATAACAAGCTGTGTATTTCCAGTCCACTTGTTCTTTCATCTAAACAGTAGCTGTTGTTTTGAAGAGTAATCCTATGTTCTTTTCAAGGCACAAAATGTACATATACATTTATCTATCAAACTAAGTAGAAATAATTGAAACACTTAATATGCACAGTAATAAAGAAATGCATGAACAACTTCATTATTAATGTCTATTGATTATTTATGTTTTCAAATAGGCAAATGTAGCTACTAATATTTTATCATGTTAGTCTATATGTGCATTTTGGCTTTACCTGTTTATTGGCAAGTTTACTATCCACATTATGGGTATTTTTATTGCTGTACACTCATTTGCTATGCGCATAACTGAGGTCAGTTTACGAACTGACTAGTGTTTACTCAATTTGATTACTATGTAACAGTGCTGAGACTATTCTCCCTTTGGAAAATTAACTGTACAAGGAAGCCCAGTAAATCTTTACTTAAAAATTCCAAACTTTAGATTGATTTCAGCAGTGGGTCTGTATTGATCTAAAAAGCTTTGCGTTCCTAACTAAAAACTAATCTTTATTTCACCCTTTAGTGACTGCAGCCATAAATATGTTCACTCATACTGGAGTTTAGTGGATTAATGGTTATTGGAGATTGTGGCTTCCAACTGGGGTTGGTAAACCTTAACCTTTGGAGGACAACATGAAGGCATTTACCCCTTATCATCTGTAATAGCTGGGTCCCCTTCTGACAGTTACCTGGGTGTTAAAGAGGAGGCAGAGCAGGGGATGGGGATTAAAAAGTACCAATGGCTCACTTTATCTATCCAGTTACTCATTATACTGACCACTGTATCCAGACCTGGCTCTTTGTCTGATGCAAAGGCATTGAAATGAAACAATTTGTTTCATCTGTGATAACAGAACTCTGAAATTTCCAAGCACTAGAATTAGTTGTTCCTCAAAATTAATAGACAGAATTCTTGTGTCTCCTTTCATTTCACCATATTTCTGGGATATGTTTTATGTGACTCAGGACAGATCTTTCTCTGTCTCTGATCTTTCTGTCTCTGACAGAAAATTTTCAAAGGCAGCTGGTGGGAGACGTTGCCTTACATTCCACTGCAATGACTTACTAGTTACTATCCCAAACATAATTACACTAATTGTTATAAAAACCGTAATTGCAATAATGTCTTAAAGTAGGGTTTATTCCAGAATGTCATGTTCTGAAATAGATGTCAATTAGCACTTAAGTTATGAACAAGCCATCCCTACAAAACTTTAATTCATTCAAGTCAGTTTAAGTAACTCAAGAAAGCAATGTGAGGGTAGAAATTATTCCCACATGTAAGGACTGAAAGATCTGCCCTAACTTTTCATTAAAGAGAATAATGATTATTGAGAACATAAAAAAATTATTTCATTAGCAATACAGAGAAGGTTTCACTGGAACACGAAATATACAAAATGGTAGATGTCAAGTGATTATATTAACAGACACAATTCAATATCCATTGTTCCAGAAAATATACTGAGCTTAAAAGAGAGATTTCTTCTGCAAGAAATATTGACTTGAGCCTGCCTAAATTCAAGGGAGAGATTTATTTTTCATAAGTAGGTACCATCTTGTGACAGTCATTTCTATAATTATTCCCATTTGAGAGCATAAGGGATACTTGTGTCAAAAAGGGTGCCTGGTTTTTTGAAACTGATCTTATTTTAAAACCTTTCTTTCTATTTCTATTAATTCTTCTATTTTTGCAAATCAAATTCCCAGGAAGGGAGATTGCTTTTGTAATAACATAGAATTGCAGTTGCTGGCAGCTGTTGCAAATGATTCCAGGCAATTTACGTCCCTTGAGACATTTTCCCAACATCAAGGTAATCAGGGCCAGTGGGATATAATCTGGGAACAGTTTAAACAACCAGTTTCCCATCCTGGACCAAAAAACACAGTCCCAGTGGAGATGAAGGTTGCCTGTTTTGCCTTGACATAAACTCCTAACACTTAGCTGCATATTTTGCATCTGTTTTGTTTATTAAAATAAGAGCATTGACTCAAATATTTAAACAGAGATAATAAGTCTGTGGGAATACCAGACATCTACTAATCAAAATGTTGCCCTTATTCCAACATTTCATTTCTTTTACCTTTTCCATCTTCCTTCAGTGTTCTCTGACCCATCTCCAAGCATCAGATTGCTTCAGATTTTACTCAAGAAGGTCAAAATGCCCAGGGGTACATGGGGTGTGGTCCCACTGTTTGTTGTCTTCATATCAGATAGAAACAGGTTTTCTGGGGCTCTTTAACAAGCCTTGGCTATCAGCAGCAATTGTTGGGGCTTTGTGAAGATAATCTCAATTTTAATAGCAAAGCATTGGCTTTCTGAAATATGTAGGTTTCTAGAAATCTTTGATGATCTGGACTGAAGTTTGTTATCCCTTTGTTGGCAAAACAAGCCTTAAACTGGAGACAGTGGAAAGAACAGAGGCTCCTTCTGCTGCAGGAGGCTGAGGGGACAAAAATCTGTCTCTGTTCCCAACTCAAGTATGCAAGCAGAGTGTCCCCAAATGGATGGCAGTTAAGATTATCCTAAAAACATTGGCTCATTAGCGGTCCCTGAAAGCTTTGTGGCATATAAATAAAGTCACAGTAACTGCAGGTATATTCTGATTGCCCTTGGGGTGAAAACAAGAAGGAATGGTCAAATGCTAAAGCTGATCTCTCTGGTTTACATTGAAAGCCTCCTCTGAATGCACATGTATTTGATGCCACATAGACAACAGCAGCAAGAAGAATGAAATTGGTCTTTTTGGCCCAGCATGAAGCAAGAAAAGTGTGTAGTGCTGTGCAGCAGCTAGAAGAGATTGTCCCTCCCTTCAGCACCTGCTGTAGAGGTCTTCCAGCATGTGGGAAATATCTTCATCTGCCTGCCTTGGAGGAACAGAAGGAAAATGGGTGTGTCTCTTGACTGTCTAGTCCTCTGGTAGTGC
Organism: Aegithalos caudatus; assembly: GCA_013389925.1. Taxonomy (NCBI): domain Eukaryota; kingdom Metazoa; phylum Chordata; class Aves; order Passeriformes; family Aegithalidae; genus Aegithalos; species Aegithalos caudatus. The sequence goes on along the minus strand of WEIU01000036.1, from coordinate 149,469 downwards.
AGACCCAGTGGTGATGTGAGCCAGTGCTGTAGAGTCAGTGTTGGCAGGAAAACCAAGTGCTCCAGGGAGCAGTGGTGACAGGAGACCACCAAGCTCATTTCTACTTTGAATCAGTTTTGCTAAACAATTGCTGGGCAAGGAGACCAGCTCTGAGTATTACCAGGCTATTGGGGTGAACAATCCAGTGGATGAGTGGGATAGTGGCACAAAACAAGGGAAATGAGAGTAGGAAACTGATGTTTTCTGGCTGAGAAAGGAGTATATAGAGTGGGCTTTTTTTTT